>JAMKPZ010000655.1:0-120764 GCA_024699675.1 Amphibolis antarctica | reverse complement strand
GATGAGAGAAGCGGCGTTTTAGTTTAAACGACCGGACAGTTGAATTAAAAGACCAGCGTTTTAATTATAATATTCGAAGGGCTATAGTTTACATGTCACGTGAAATTTTTAGTTCACACGTGATGAGAGAAGCGGCGTTTTAGCTTAAACGACGAAACGGTTGAATTAAAAGACCGGCGTTTTAATTATAATATTCGAAGGACTATAGTTTACATGTCACATGAAATTTTAAGACTGTCGTTTTAACAGTCACACGTGAAATTAAACACAACGACACATGCAAAATAATCGATTGAAAAGCGAGGGTTTTAAAATATTTAATGAAAATAACTTTTAAAAATAATCAGTTAAAATCAAATTATCTTTAAAAAATTTCACCCTAATATTTAAGATAAAAAAAATCCACAAACATCTTTCAAATTTAATCACCGTATTTGTAATTAATGAAAAATTAATTATACATACGTGAATGAATTTTTTCAGTTAAAGAAAACTGTTTTTAAATTTCACCTGCTGCATGAGAGAGAATGTTTTAAAATTTCACCTGCTGATGAGAGAGAGTATTTTTAAATTTCACCTGCGGCATGAGAGAGAGTGTTTTAAAATTTTACGTGCATGAGAGAGAGTGTTTTTAAGTTTTTCAATTTCAACCGATTGTAAGATCAACGAACGCCTACAGAATTTGTGCCCTCTTATAAAAATTATATATATATTGAAAATTGAATAGAAATTTTTTATCATAATTGCAGTATATTAAATGTTTGCTTTATTTTTGCTATACCTTAATTTTTTAGTGAAAATGCAGCAATCACTTCTGTTTCCTTATTTGCATTAAACTCACGGGTAAATAGGAGCGGAGTGACGCGTCTTTCAAATAAACACAACGTCCAAAAAAAATAATGAAATAAAAATTCAAAGCTATTTATGATTTATGTGTGAGAACTAGGTTTCGGGCCTTTCGGCCCATTTTTCTTAACCGGACCTACAAATATCCACAACCCGTTTATTTCGCACGTCAATCCAACGGGTTTGGTTGAGGACTTCTCTCGTCGTTGGGCGGATGGAGGCGGTAGAGGGGATGGCGGGCGGCGATGGACGCGGAGGCGCGGCGGCGAGTGTGAGGATACATGTGGGTGGACTGCGGGCCGGCGTGACGGCGGGGGATGTGGAAAAGACGTTCTCGTTGCTGGGGAGGGTGAGCCGGGTGGAGTTGGTCTCCCGCCCCGAAGGCCGAGGCTTCGCGTACATGGATTTCGAACCCAACTCCGACAAGTCACTCGCCAAGCTTTTCGGTACGGTGAGATTTCGAACTCCTCTGCTCTTCGTTTCCTCAACGATGCTGTGCAAGCAAAATGAAATTTTATGTGAAACATGTAGCGTTCCTATAGACGAAATAAGTTTCCCGTCCCATAGATGATCGTTACTCATAGCTGAAATGTTCTGTGATGCCTCATGCCGATGATTTTGGTCGCATCACTGAGATTTTAGCGCTGAGATAGCACGGAACAGGGGAAAAGGCGTGTTCTTGTGGTATAACGGTCTTTTTTGTTCTTTTGTAGTACAATGGATGCGTATGGAAGGGAGGGAAGTTGAAATTGGAGAAGGCAAAAGAGCACTATATGCACCGGTTGAGGAGAGAGTGGGCGGAAGCTGCAGAAATCAGGAAAAATGAAGGAAATGCCCATCAGGATAAGAATGATTCTCAAGTTTTAGGGAAATCTAAATTTGTGCCCCAGGCAAACACACAGCTTAGGATCTTTTTCCCGAGGTTAAATAAGGTACCAAATTTTCTTACGCTTCCTGCTGTTTTCTTTTTCTTTAATAGAGATGATATTTTTTGGTTAACTTGGTCAAATGTACTCTCTGGTTGCTTCATCTTTACAGTGTGCATTTCTCTTATCCAACAAACTAAGGGTTTGTTTGGGGCTGATTCTAGTCTACTCCTAATATCATTATTATTATTACTGTACAAATTCCAACAAATAAACTTTTACTATTTAATTGCTACGTTGTTTCAATTCCATTCACGAAACTATCTTCAACTTCAATTTTATTCAACTCTTGAAACTGATTGGAGCTGACCCAAAAGGAATCCTAAGAGCTGATGGTTTCAGCTGTTTTGTGTGACAGATAGCGTGATGCTAAAACTGCATGTCCTAAATTGTTGCATTTAAGTAAATTTTGTGCCCAAAAAAAAGGGTGTCAATTTTGTGCCCCACTAATGATTTTCCAATCTTGCTTTTCTCTCTTTCAAGAGCATGCTCATGCAAGATGTAGGATGACTCTTTTGGTTAGTCTCACTAATTTGAGGTGTGGTTGGGAAAGGAACAAAGTGTCTAACCAAGAGAAAGCCATTCATTCAGTGTATATGACAAACAGAGGAAATTCATTATGAAGTTTTATAACACTTTTGTAGACATTACTCATTGTGGGTTGGTGTTAAAAAGAGGAATATTTATGTATTGCATATTGATATCAATGTGACACACATTCTCTTTTTTAGGGTTTTGGTTTCCGTATCTAGCCTTTCCCTTGAAAGACGGATATCTAGCTATTGGAACATACCTTTAGAGTTGGCAAAATTGAAAGAAGGGTGTTTTAAAATTTATTATTTATTTTGTTCAATTAGTTATGTAATTTATTATTATCCACAGAAGGCTTATATTTCAATATGCAGGTGAAGGTACTGCCCTTCAAGGGAACGGGAAAGCACAAGTATAGCTTCCAGCGTGTTGAAATTCCTTCCTTTCCATTTCATTTTTGTGATTGTGAGGAACATTCCAAACCCCTTCCACCTGCGAGCCTCGGCAATTCTGTAACTTCGAACAAGAAAGGTGGCATAGATGAAAAAGAAATGAGTATGATGAATTCTGTGATGAAGAAGCTATTTGATCAGGAAGTTGGTGAAAATGTTGTAGATGAGGGACTATCATTTGCCATACAGGAAAATGGTTTGGAGTGTTGTGTAAAGGATTCACTAGTTTCCGAAAAAGAGAATGCTGATGAGATTAATGAAAATTTTGTGATGAACGTTGGGGTGGGAGAAAGTGATGCCATGCTAGATTTTTTACAGGCAAAGAGAGGGGCTGAAGTTCCAGGAAACCAGGTATCAGATCTTGCACATTTAATATTACCATAATTATTCACCACATTTTGCATACCTGCTAGTGCTAGTTGATATCACTAATTTCTTAATTACTTGCTCTCAATCCTCAGCATACTAAAAATAAAGCTTCAAGTGAATTGATTCTGGAAAAGAATGTCTCTCGCAAAAAACAGAAAACTGGAACCAAAAGTGTTTTGCAGTTTACGTCCCAAAAGGAATCTGATCAATATTGTTCTCAAGCCAATGGTGATCAAAAAGAGTTTATCCCTGTTGAGCCTGTCAAGAGAAGGAACTCAAAAAGGCTTACTCGGGAGCTTCGTGATTTCTCCAACTCCAAGGCACCTACAGATCAATGCCAAAGTCATCAGAATTCTGCAAATGTTCATTCTACAGGATGCTCTTTTTCGAAACAAAAATCGTCATGGAAAGAACTTATAGAGGGTGCCAAAGGTGACACATTCAGTGTATCTCGCATTTTGCCAAGTCTCCTCTCCGAAAACTCGAAGTCACCAAAATCTTGTGGCAATGCCCAATCGGTGACATCTCAATCAGATGAAGATCATTCAAACAATTCACAAGTTAAGGTTATCAAGGAAGAAAAAAATGATGTAACAAATGGTTGCAATGAAAAGTCAAGGCGAAGTCTGCACTCCAAAAAATCGAAGTCACCAAAACCTGTGGGCAGCAATGCCCAATCGGTAACATCTCAATCAGTTGAAGATTATTCAGAGCATTTAGAAGTTGAGGTTATCCAGAAAGAACAACAATATGACACTTTCGGTTGCAAGGAAAGGCTCAAGCAGGACTGTGCAATAACAAACAAGGAAAAGTTAGAGTTGGATTGTGGCATAACTCACCAAAATGAAAATAAGCAGTGTGCTGTTGTCAGGGAGGAAGATGATAAAAAGTCTAATGCTGTTAGTCAATCTGAATTTCCATCTGGTACACCTGGGAAGTTAAGTATCTCAAAAATCGACTCTCAAGACTTGGAGAGCTCCCAGAAGACACCAGATCAAAGTGAAATCAATCAAAATCTTACCAAGTCTACTAGAGGTTCTTCCTGGTTGCATGAATCATCATGGACGGCCCTTGTCGCAGATAAGAACCTAGGCACCTTCAGCATCTCTCAAATAATTCCGGGTATTGACCAGCTAAAACCAGAGTTGCCAAAACCTTGTGCCTTAGCCACCTCTGCCAAAGACAAAAATGTAGCATCTGAAGCGGATGGTTGTGCACCAAAAGAGGTCACTGACACAAGAAAAACAATTGAGAGGCATGAAAAAGAGGAAACAACAGAACAGGTTGGAGTTACCCTTAACAGTGATGAAAAAACACAGAATACAGTGGCACAGAAAAGTGTCGAGAAGGCCAAGAGCAATTCTCCCTCTATTGTTATTGGCCAAGTTTGTACCTTCATGAGGAATGCCAATTCCGAGAAGCAATGGGCGAAGGCAAGAGCAGCAGTACGTGAACGGCTGAATAAGACCAGCAAATCAGTTGCTCCGAAGAAATTTAAGGGTTGGTCATAAAACAAATGCTGAGATTCTTAGCAGCAGATGTTTTGGTACTTTTTTTCATTCTTTTCAATGTTAATTTGGCACTAACACCAAGAAGATCTGTATTGGCGCTCACTTATTAGCTATTTCAGCGGTCGTGTCCTCTTACTTAATGGGTGTCCATGTATTGCTAATGTTCTTATGGTGGGTTTTGTTTGGTTAATATTTCTGAATGCTTTTTTTTGTGACAATGGTAACTATATATTTACCAATATTTGAATTCTAACAGAAACTATAAGTTTCTCTCTGTTGGATTGAATTATTATAATTGTTTAATAGTGAATGTTGGCGATGAAAGTATTATTTTAGGCAAAAGTGCAAATGTTAATATCCAAAGTAAAAATTGTTATTGGCATTGGTAATGGATGGTTGAAATTTAATTTTAATTATTATATTTTTTAGTAGATTTTACAATATTACTTTTTATGTGAAAATAATAATAATAATAATTTTCATATAAAGATATTTTAATAAAAGTAAATATAAATTAGTCAAGCAATAAAATGTTCCAACTTTGTCGAAGATAACATTTTATATATAGAAAAATGTTTGGCATTTATAGTTGTTTTTTTAGTAGTATTAATTCTAAATTATCTAAATTTTTTAATAATTTATCTAACTGATCTTGATTTCTCTTCTTGTATATATCGTAACCTTTATTATCTTATTAGTATTCCTAAACTTGCATTTACGATTAAACATTACTAAAAAAATAATTCAAATGCTAGAAAATTAAATCCGTTTATATATTTCTATATAGAAGTTTTTTTTTTTTACGTAATACCACTAAAATTACTTTTCCACGTACATATACAATTCATTGTACTAGTAACTGATACTTGTATATAAATTATTCCAACTGACCAACACAGAGCTCTCGTTTCTCTCTACTTCTCGATGTTGGCATGAGTGGTTGGAGTAGACTCCTCACCAACAGCAACACCTCCCCTTCGTTTCACTCTTCTTCTCTGTTCACCTTCAGAAATCTTCTGCCCACCTCTCCTCTTCGAAAACTCCCAGCTTTGCCATCGTCCTCTATCCAATATGCCAACATCACTCCTGACCAGGATGAGGGACCGTCGGGCCTTCACCTTGTGGCCGAGAAAGACCAACCACTGCCTCGAATCACCGACCAAGTGTGCCTCGGATTCCTCTCCCTTTGTCGATCACGGTGTCTTGAAAAAGAAGGTACATTTGTCCACGGCCCAATCATCAAGCTTGGCCTTCACGGTGATGTTTCCCTCTGCAATAGACTTTTGAGATTGTACGTTGAGTTTTACGGAGTTGATACTGCACGCAAGCTGTTCGTTGAATTGCTCTACCGGGATGTTGTCACGTGGACTACGATAATGTCGGGCTATGCCAAGGAAGGTTACAATGAGGAAGCAATGCGACTTTTTCAAGGAATGATGCCGTCTGATTTGGTCCCCAACGAATTCACGTTGTCGACAGTTCTTCGCTGCTGTTCCTCTTCATGGGACCTCCAGCTGGGGAAGTCTATTCATGCCTTGGTACAGAAATATGGGCTGGGTTCGTACCCTGTGTTGGGCAGCGCATTGTTGCATTTGTATTCGAAGCATGGCCTGCTAGATGAAGCATTGCGTGTCTTTTGTATGATGAGCTGTGCTGACACAGTTTCGTGGACGACCATGATCTCTGCTTTTGTGCAGGCCAATGATTGGCAGAGGGCCTGGGAGCTTTACTCAGGGATGGTAGCATGTGGTGTCTACCCGAGTGAGTTCACTTTCTCAAAAATTTTGGTGGCGTGTGGTTCTCTTGGTGTTCATCATGGGATGCTAGTTCACGCTCACATGATCTTGTGGGGTGTTAACCTCAATCTAATTCTGAAGACGGCACTTATTGACATGTACTCAAAACGCAACCAAATGGAAGATGCCATGATGGTCTTCAACCAAACACCAGAATCGGATGTGGTGTTATGGACAACCATAATTTCTGGTTATAATCAAGTCTCAAATTCTAGAGAGACAATTTCAACTTTCCAGAAGATGAATTCAGTTGGAATCTTGCCAAACGCTTTCACTTATGCAGGGATACTAAGCACTTGCTCGGCTATCCAAGCAGAAGATTTGGGAAAGCAGATTCATTCTTGTGTAATCAAGGTTGGCTTAGAGGATGATGTATCGGTTGTTAATGCTCTTATGGATATGTACTCAAAATGCTCCTCTGACATAGGTCTACAATTGCTCTTGTTCAAAGGGATCACCACAACAAATGTAGTTTCTTGGACAATCCTTATCACGAATCTGTGCCAATGTCGGCAGCATGGAGAGGCATTTTTAGCATTAGCAGAGATGCGAGCAGGTGGATTGCAACCTAACCTGTACACTATTTCTAGCTTCCTCAAGAACTGTGAATCTTTGGAATCTCTAATCAGTGTGAGAAAGCTCCATGCCTATATTGTGAAGACCAAGTTTGGCTTGTTCGATAAGACAATTGTCGGGAATTCCCTGATAGATGCTTATTCTAGATTAGGTGATTTGTACGAGGCACATAAAGTGTTTGACAACATGCCCTCAAAAGATGTAATCACTTATACAAGTATAGTGAAAGGAATGAATCAGAGGGGATTTTATAGTTTGGCATTGGACATGATTACCCACATGCGAAAAAACGATGTTGAGATGGATAATTTCAGCCTGCCTTGCTTCTTATCAGCATCTGCAGGCTTGGCTTCAATGGATGCTGGGAAGCAACTGCAATGCTACTCCATAAAGCAGGGTTTTGACTCACAAATTTCTGTTCTGAATGCTCTCATTGACATGTATGGTAAATGTGGGAGTGTTAATGAAGCTCGTCTAGTTTTCATGATGATCCCAGGACCAAATATTGTGTCCTGGAATGGCTTGATCTCAGGACTGGCTTCAAATGGATATTCTTCTGATGCTTTATCAGTTTTCGAAGATATGCAGATGGCCAAAACCCTGCCAGATGAGATCACCTTCCTACTTGTGCTTTACACCTGCAGCCATGCTGGACTTGCTGATCTGGGTCTAGAATATTTTAATTCCATGACAAAAATATATAATATACCGCCACAACTAGACCATTATGTTTGCCTAGTTGATATCCTTGGGCGTGCTGGCAGGCTAGAGGAGGCATCAAGAAAAATAGACACCATGCCTTTCCCACCTGATGCACTGATCTATAAAACCCTGCTTGGTTCATGCAAAGTACATCGTAACTTAGTTCTTGGGGAATCCATGGCAAGAAATGCTCTTTCTCTCAATCCAATGGATCCAGCTGTTTACGTTATGCTTTCGAACATGTATTATGATGCTGGAAGATCAGAACATGCTAAGCAGATCCGTACAATGATGAGGGAGCAAGGAATGGTGAAGTGCCCAGGGCAGAGTTGGATGGAGATAAGATGCAAACTCTATCTCTTCAAATCCAGAGACATGTCAAATCCATTTATAAGTGACATTCACCAGAAATTGAAATTCCTGGAAGAGAAAATGCAAAATATGGGGTGGAAAGTTGCGAATGCAGGATCTTTGCACCACAGTGAAAAGCTTGCACTTGCATTTGGGCTACTGAATGCTCTTCCTACTGCTCAAATACGCATAATTAAGAATCTAAGAACTTGTGAAGATTGTCATGTGTTCATGGAGCTAGCTAGTAGGATCATGGAGAGAGAGATAATAGTAAGAGATGGGAGTCGATTTCATCACTTCACCAATGGCAAGTGTTCTTGCCAAGGGTATTGGTGACATTCCAGAGGCACAACAAAATTTCGGTTGAGGAGATGGAGTTGAAATTGAGGGTGTGAGTTGGTGGTGCTGCAAGGTAAATGCCTTAGTCATTCCCATCCATACGTACAACTTCAACAGTTAAACATTTTAATTGGAACGCTAGAGATGATATTTGAGTGATAGAGTAGAACTATTTAGAAAAACCCCCCTTTGGTAGAATTTGGAATAACTACGATACAAGGTTCCCTACAAAGAAAAATATTGTTTTTATTTTTCCCTCTTTATAATGGATACTAATCTATACTTTTCCAAGATACCCTGTTGTTCCATAACAAGTGTGAACAACTGGCTTTTTCACATGCATTAACTCGAACTTCCTGGATGAATTAGCATTCAAATGCAGATATTATCTATTTAGATTAATGATAGCAACAGTCACTGGAGAAAAGCTAACATATTTTTCTCATCTTGCAAGTTTGGTACTCTAGCTCTCTCTTTTTTGACTTGGCAAATTATGTAGTATTTTCCATTGATAGTGCTTCTGTGCTTGTTAATGTCATGTCTCCAAATGATCTTGCTTATTATTAGTAATTTATTTGGATATTTTCTTCACTTTTTTCCAGATGTCACTTTCAAAATATTGGAAGAAGTGCAACTTTGCTGGCTTTCAATTTGGATAAGTCTCCCTTCAAAGTGAATGGGTAACCTACATTATTGTCATGAGATTTTTATTTATGAACAAAGTACAGGATTCTCTTAGTCCCATGATTGAATTTCCTTGTTTTAGAGCATTCCCTTTTTTGGCTTTCTAAATCTTGTATTCCAACAGGACAACGGGTACTTTCAATTTTACAAAAGGCTGTAAGAAAAATAGTTATTGATCTGTATAGCCAGTATAACAATGATGACAATGAGGGTTAGTGTGAGGAAAAATTAACCTTTAGAGGACTTTTTTTCCTTTTCCTGATAATGTATGATTGCTTGTGCTGGAGAGAATCCAGTTGATCCCCAAATACACCAAGAATTGTTGAGGAGAAATGTTTCATCTCACAAAAAAATTCCTTTCATTCAATTCCTTTACAATTTACTTTTAACTCTGCATACTTAGTACTTGGAGGTGGACTCATGACTGGGATTGTTTATTATTCACTTTTCCCCTCCAATACATGAAAATTATTTCTTGCATCTATTTGTTCTTTATCTTAGTTTTACATGATCTTGAGGACATGAAATGTTTATCTTTAATTTCTGTATTCTAATGTAAAGCACAGACAAGCATATGGGCCTGAAGGTATCTCTCTATGGTCATCGTGTATACTATCAAAATACTGGTGGATTGTGAATGAAGTTAACTAAAACACTATTGTGTAAAATATTAATCAACCATCATGTTGAATGAGGTCCTGTAAGGACTAAAGGAAATCATTTTATTTTTCTCCAAAACATGATATTTCAACATCATAAACACATGAGCAGTTGCACAGTCCTTGTCCCACTGTAAAAAAAAACCACATGAATAAGGTAGATGCAATTAGATCAAATGAACATACTTGACTATAATAGAAATACAATGCATCACATGAATCATATAATAAAACGTGATATACCTGCATTCATCAATTTCCTCGAGAATAATTTCTTTGTTGTTGGATGTTTGTAGTCTAGTAGTGTTCTGCTGCCAGTTATCCAGATCAGGACTTCGGGAAACATTTTACTATTTTTGGGGGGATTCAGATGCTCCAGCATGAATGGTATGCCGAAGGAAAGATACCTTCCAACTTTGGTCGACTATTTTTTTTATTTTCTGATAATAATATTATGCAAACTATAAATTTTATGTTTTTTAGAAAGTATGAAAAATTGTAGAAAAATCAACTTTTTATTTTTTCAATAAATAAACTCTCCCTTAAAAGTAAAACTCACTTATAGGTTGCATTTGTAATGAAAATTTTCAACTGTATTTTATACACCATGATGATGTATAATAAATTAATCAAATAGTCACAAATTACACAGTGAAGATCTATACAGTAATAATGGTATATAGAAATTCATGAAAAAGTTTTTAACCTCTCCACCAAACTAGGCCATAAGTTTATTTAAAAGTGTTAATGACATCATGCTTTAGACATCAATAAAAAATCAACATCTTTTAAATATAACAAGATCGAATTCCAACATTTTTGTGTGTATAAAAGTTTACCAATGGGTCCAGTGATAATTATTTGGAAAATGGATTCATTAATAAGTAGAAAATTTAGCTTCCAGTTGTGAAATTAACCACTGCTGAGAAGCAACAAAGAAATAACAAACTGCACTACAGCTAATATGAAAAGCAACACAAAAAAAGAAGAGAGAGAGGTTAAGGATCGATCCAAACATTCAGGCTTTTCACTACTTCATGTCTACAAGGTTACAATTACAAGTTGCAACATAGAAAGTAACCCATGAAGGGCAACACTCCCTAACAACCTCAAATAATGAGAATACATTAATAGTCATCATACTCAATAGAATTCAAGAATTATTTACAGAATTCCTTAAAAAATCACGAAACAGAAAATGGAAAAATTCAGAACCTCACTTGCATATTGTTCTGCAGGTTGCAAGAACGAACATACCAATTAGCAACACCTTCCCTACATAACCTCCATTCGAATTCTTTTGTCTTCTGTTGTTGCCTCGGATGTGAGATTTGATTCCGTGGTTTCCCTCTTTCGTGATATGCATGTAGCACCATCAGGTTTGGATTCGGCTTGTTCCAGCAACTGTGCTCTAGGTTGCATCTCGGCAGATGGACTCTGAGAAACGACCAATGACTGGATTTCTTTCTGTTCTTCTAAAATCTTCTGCAAGTACCTTGCATGTTCTTCTATACGTAACTGAAGAGCTCTTTGTACCTAGCAAAAATCAAAATAGTCATCAATAAGTTTGCATCACAATTTTGCGCAAAATTTCATAGATTAGAGAATAATAAAAAATATTATTAACATTATTGAGGCACACCATATGAGGTTGACAACATGATACTTTAATTCCATTCGTTTCTGTCAAATACCACACTTTTGTAAGTTTAGTAAGTTCAAATGATTTTAACTATCTCTAACCATGCAATATCTGGCATTCTACATATTTTAATTTCTTTTAATGTTTAACATTTCCCTTCATTTCATCTACAGACATTCCTAGAGCATGATTTCGGATGACATTATCATTACACTATATCGAATTAATTTATTTCTTAATTATCTAATAAATTATTACCACTCATCCTTTTTAGCATTGTCCTACTAGTTATCAAGTACAGTTACTTTTGACTGTGTTCCTTCTTAACAGCCTAAATAACATATCATTAACAAATAATGCCCAAAACATGATATATCATTAGCATACAAGTGTACCCAAGACACCTAAGATCCGAAGGATTCTTTCTCTAATAAAATTCAAATGAATACTCAAATCCTCATTGAGTACCTGAATTTCAATTAAGGTCTAGTTTGAATAAAATTATGAGTATGCAAGATTATGCACATCAAATGAGGTGACAACAATCTTGTGAAATTTTCATGAAACTGCATAGTGGGTATAATGACTGTTGATACCTTACATTTGGGATGTCCCTTCTTACATTTTTTTTCCCCTCTTACATTTAAACTAGCCCTTTATTTTCTAGTCCTTTTAATCGAATCCCTCTATTTGAAGACTTACGTTAGCTGCTACATTGGTACCACATCAACAATAGAACTCTAGTAGTTCGGTATACCATACTATGCAATCACCCAATCGCACTGCTCAGTGTACTGCCATGTACACTGCTCTCTTCAAAAAACCCAACATGCCACCCATTGCGACTGCCTAGTGTGCCTTCCATATACATTGTTCCCTTAACTAGCTTTTTAAAGGTTCACCTAGTGCGATTGTTTGATTGCATCACCTGAGTTTTGTTAGAATACGAGACATTTTTACTTAGTATCAAAACAAGTTGTACACTCTATTCGTTAGCCACATGTAGGCCTAAGTCTCGATCGAAAACAATACCGATGTGAGTGAAAGGCCTAAAGCTACACATGTGAGGGAGTGTTAGGACAAATAGTTCTACATAAAAAATAGTACCAATGTTGATCTAGTATATAACATAATTGAGAACTCTCCTACTACTCAACTAGATTTTGTTAGAATATGAAATCTTTCTACTGATCTCATCCACTCCTAACCATTCATTTTGATTCCAATGTCCAGATCCACTTTTTGATGCGATATAATCTTGGTTATCCATCAGATCGAACATCCTAAAATTGCACACTTTAAGTTGCATTCAATTTGGTCTTTCACTCTCAATCTAACAGACCAGATTATAGTGGATTTCGGCCTTAGATTGCTGCCTAGGTGAATCACAGCCGTCAATCTAGTCAGAGCAACCCTTCTGCGAGCAACCCTTCTAAGTATACTCTTGAAATTCAAGCAAATTTTGAACATATCTGTTATGTCAAAAATGTTTAATTTTGATTGTAATATCTCAGTCTCATGATCTAGCACTCCATAATATGAACCTAAAATACCAAAAAAGATGAAATACCTGCAAATTTAGATTACCAAAATTTTTTTAGAGATAATATGAATTTTCATTTACTAGAGAATCCAACGTAAAACAAGCCCCAGGGCCAACATTTACAATACACCTCCACAAATCAGACAAAACACAAAGAAGGGAAACCACAAAAAATGGGTATACCTCAAGTTGCTCATGGAGCTGCTTTTGCACCTCAATTTGAATACGTAGAGCCTCTGCTACTTGCATGCTTCGGTCACTGTTAGTATATGAAGGTGTGATAAAAAACAATTATTATTTTTCTAGAAAGAAAATGATTTTATGGTAATAGAGATTTGACATTTACATTTTGGCACTTGGGCTGCCTTCATTGTTGGTTGCAGAATCAGCCTTTCTCCTCTCAAAGGTGGTCTTTTTATCTGAGTAAAAAAACCACATGAAAAACTGTTTATGAATTGACATGTCATTTTGTCATAGATTAACCGATAAGAACAGTCAGTTGATAGGTTCCTTCAAAATGTGAAAGTCAGTAACATGGAACCAGTTTTGTAAGATGCAAAGCTGCAAATCAAGATTGCAGCATAAAATTCCAGGATTGCATAACTGCCTACTGATCACGTTTTTGGTTTTAATGTAACAGAGAATGAAATTTTCATATAGATTTTAAGGTCAATTTCAATGATTTCCAATGAGACACAAGGAGGACCAGTAAAACGAAAGCAAATATAATCCAATCAAATTTCTGTAGCTATAACTTTGCAGCTAAACTAGAAACCAAAAGGTGGAAGCTCAAAATACCATGAGACAGTCAACCATGTCACCCAACCAAAATGTGTAGCTTCCATAATACTTAGATTGGAAAATACCTATATGTGTTTGTATTTTATGAAAAACAGGTGCATCAATTGTCCGTGGCAATGAAAAACAGGTGCAAACAAAGTTGACTTGTAAATATGCTCCAAACAAAACATGAACAGTGATAAGGTTGATTTTAATGGACGCAAAAAATATTTGAAGCAATTTAAAAATTTTGGAATTATTCTACTTGGCTTATGACTAACCGATTATACAATATTTTTAAGAACAGTTTGATACTATAAGCTAACATACTTTAGATTCCAAGAACATTGAACTTATCATGTGATCACATATCTATGCATAACTCCTTACCTTTTGCCTCTGGAAGGTATTTGGCAAGTCTGTATTTCTGCAAGTTTGAGAAACCAAGATTCCATTAAGTGTTTCAATTTTCAACATTTGAATGAAAATACACAAAAGAGAGAGGAATGCCATGTCAAACCTGCAGGTGACTTTTTACATGATAAATTGTTAGTCCCTCTACATTCATTAGCTGCAAAACACCCTTAGGAGTTGCTTCTGCATATAATTGAAATCGGTAAGTTAAAAGTTTATCCTTTGCATTTTTTATTTATTTACAATTGGTTCATCCTGGATGGTGCTCTTACTTTCTGCACCATCAAGCTTGTTCACAGCCTCTACAAAACGTTCATGAAGCTCCAAAGTCCATCTCATTCTTGGTTTATTTACAGATGTGGACCCACTTGGTGTAGGGCTTTGTGCCTGAACACTGGTTGAAGGGGCCAGATTATTCTGCTTCTGGTGACAATTCAACTCATTCAATGACAAAGATGGTGCCTTTGGTGTTTCGTAGATTTCCTGTAGAAGGTATCATTTCAGGTGCAATGCAACAGAAAAAAATTATTGCTAGAGTCTCAAACTAGATTCAACTTAATAAATGATGAAGATGGTGTCTTTGGTGTTTCATAAATTTCCTGTAGAAAACATCATTTCAGGTGTAATGCAACAGAAAAAATTCATTGCAAGAGTTTCAAATTAGATTTCTCTCTAATGAAGTGATGCAACTTTGGGTAAATCAGAATATAATTCTACATTTCTATCGTAATACAATGACTGACAACATGTGTTGATAAAAGACTACAGCAAACTTGAGAGTTGAGAATAAACCCAATAAAATAAAGGTTATAAATTTTAATCTCTTGACAGGGGACTTTTTATATTTGATTTGAGAGAAAAGGAAATAAGAACATTTAAACAGAAGGTTTGAATTATAAATAAGTACATGTACTTACATCCAATTGAGGATTATTCTCACTATCTGTCATGGCAATGCAAAGCTGTTCAGAGAGCATTTGCAATTCCAGTTGTTCTGAGAAAGAAACACTGCTACTTGCATAATTTTCACCGTGACAGGCATTGTCTGAGGCATCATCAGATAGATTGAGGAAATCGTTCATGAGATCATCAGCTTGGTCCCCCCCAGTGGATATGTTGCATACATCTTCACGCATTGGATGCATTGAATTGGATGAACGAATGGCAGCTGTGAACTGCTCATATTTTGGGGGATGAGGAAGGAATGGCAATTTACCAGATGACTTGTAGCCATCAGATCCTGCTAAGCTAGATGAGAACAAACTGGAACAAAACTTGGAAGGCAGAGAAAACATTTGTTCCGGAGAATCACTTTGTTTCACATTAGCATTGCCGAAGCTGCCATCCATAGCCTTGAACTGATGGTGAGACTATAATAAGTTGGGCTTCCGTTACAATGCAAAGCAAAATCTCAATCCACCATTAAACCTGCAAAGCACTAGATTGCAAATGTTTATCTTAGATGAGCATTCCAGTGACGAAAAACACAAAAAAGGGCAAGAAAGAATGATTGAGGTTGAAAAATCAACAAGAAAAAAAAGTTCTGAATCATATGATTGTCCTAGCTAATCCTCTTCCGAGTAAAAACACACCCACAATTCCCAGGAACAAAAATAAACTGTCAACACACACAGCTGAAGACGGAAGGAATTTGGGTAGCAGTTTCCCTACAAATGTCATGAGATCAAATGAACTGATGCTCTCATTTTACAGCATGTGATTTCAGAGAATGAAGAAAATAATTACTGCCAAAAAAGCAAACACCAGACCTCCATCTCATGGCAAAGTTTACCCAACAACTCAACAAACAATAACAAGAGAACACCAGACCAAGATCGGACCTTCACATTTTGCTTTGATTTGTAGTAAAAGAAATTGCATATTTTGACGGAGAAACACCAGAAGACATCCCCAAAAGTCATGATTGGCAAGTAAAATCCAAAAAGGTGTGATCTTTCACCGTTGCACGGGAGCAGAATCCAAATGCGAGCTGAGACAACTAATCGAAGGGAGGGAAGAATGAAGAACAGGCGTCACAGTAGATCTCGTGCACTAAACCAGATGATAATTTACTTCAAACGAAGAAGAAGACAAGCTTGTATTACCCAAATCCGGAAGAAAGAGAGGATAAGGCGGAGCCAGCGAGAGAGAGAGAGTCACGCACGGCGTCGATTCGGATTGGGCAAGCGCGCGTCGCCTTCTCGTGCGCTATTGGGTTACGCAGCCGGTGTGCTCAACTCCGATTGGAAGGCACGGCAGACGACCTAGGGGAAGAGGGTGGGAATAGATGACTGACGGCGGAGAAGGCACCTGGCGAGTGAGAGAGACGTAGACGGAGGGAGCTACCGCCGCCATGCTTTTTGTTGTAAATGTCAAATTTCGCTTTTGCTGCTATTAAAATCTTATTAGACTTAACTAGTTAATTTATGCCAAAATCTGATGAATTTGTTTGTAGAATATCTATTAGAATTTTAAAAAAACATCTAACTCCCCAAATGAATGGATGACAAGGTCTCTGAAAGTATCAGATTAATTACCATAATATGATCTCTAAACATACAAGCTATATAAGAAGAACAAGTAACATTTAAATAATGTAAGGTTAAACTCATAAGGAACCTTAATAATATATTCTAACTATGCTTTTCTTTGTTCATGCTGCAGTTGATTGATTGATTGATGGCTACCATCTACAACATAATTAATTCTTTATGAACATATTCACAATTTCACGCAACCATAGAATCGGAAGTTCATTTGTTTATAAGATGATGAGCATGGGCTTTGTAACTGAAATAATTTACTTGATGAAAAGCAGTGATATTTAATCAACACTTCTATTACTTCTAATATTACCTCTCCACTGTTGCTTCTAACAAAATTAAAGTTCGTCCAAAACATACCAAGGCAGCAATGCTCCACCTTGGATGAAAAGTCAAAAAAAAAAAGGAAATTTCTTCGGAGCATTGCCATCACTCGTATCAGAAAACCTAATCAATAAAAAAAAAAAAACCTAATCAATAAAATTTGATAACACTTGTAGTGTGCTGGGAAAGTGATATCTTGGGTTGCCCAGAAAAAAAGAATCTTGTTGGAGGGAGATCAATCAAAGAAAACCAGGTTTTCATTTCAACTATGGTTCTTATTTCGAAGACAATATCAACCTGGAAATAAAAGTTCCATGTCCTTCACTCCTTAGCATTTAAGATTTTATGGTGCACCATGGAAGCATGTTGCCAGTCAGCAGTCACCACCACCGAAAAGGGCAGTACATATATCCTGTGGAGAACCCTTGCTTTTACAGTCAGTCAAATAATCATAACAATTAACACCATGGCTTTAATCCATGGTAAAAGTTGAGAAAAACAATGTCTTTTTTTGATAACTGTAGTATTGTTGTTCTGGGATGTAGCCGTTGGTTCAAAGACTGGAATTGGCAAAGGTAAGAATGTTGTGAAAATTCATCTCACCACCTTGTTACACTTAATTGTGTAATTATGGTATTGTTGTTACTTTTAAGATTCGAATTCTAAAGAAGAGTAATAATACCATTATTTCTCTTTACTGATTTATTACGGTTGGTAAAAAAACAAAAAAAAGAAGCACAGATGGCAATGCAGGTGTAGTTTAATTGATAGTGGGGAGTGAAGCGGAGACAGAAAACTGAAGGACCATGTGAGGTTGGTAATACGGCAGAAGAAAGTCAGGGGAGTTCAAGACCACATTCATGCAATGTTCAACCAGAACCTAGTGATTCCACATCATGCCCTACCCATGCATGGTGCTCTGTGCTCATTATCCCAGATTTGTCAAATTTCCATGTCAACAAGTCCACTTCTAACCATATGATTTAACACTCTTGAGTCCACAGGTGTGGATGAATTGCAAAGAGATCCGGGAAAAGTGCTGATTCCATTTATTTGGGGATAATTATTGATGGTAACAGCAACCACTAAAGCTATTCTATGGAAGAAATATATAGAATGCCAGGTAGATGTTATTCAATGGAAGAAATAAATATAAAGAATGCCTAGTAGCTGTATTATAAAATGGTCCGTCCCCTGGGATTGTTATTCAGCAAAATGGTCTCTGCTGCCTTGGTATGTTTAAAGGCAAGACTTTTTGGATGGAGGAGAATCTTGCAGGGTGGTATGACAATGTTTGGTAGTCTCTGCTGTCGTTTGCAAAGACAAAAATCTTGCAATCCGACCAACACCAATAGATATTTTTATTGTGTAAATTATATATTTTAATAAATAATATAATAAGAATATAAATTTTTACGGTTATGTAAATCAACAAATTAAAAGTTTTTTGATTTCCAATGAACAAGAAAAGAAGGGACGTTGTACCTGTGGCATGCAAACATTTTGACATAACGAGTTTCATTTACAAAGACCTAAACTTGTTTTAAATGTGTTTGTGTCTTGAAAAGTACAAAAAATGATAAAAAATAATAAATTAATTTTTCATCAAATTTTATCATTTTTTGTACTTTTTAAAAATACAAAATTTTCTTAAAAAGTACAATAAAGAGTTTCAAAGGAAATGTTGTGTCATTTCACCGTGAAGTTAAAAATAAAAAAATAGGGGTTTGTGTCATTTGAAAATAATAATAAAAAATTTAAATTTTTTTTATAATTAAAATATTAAAAATTTAAAATATTTTTAATTTTTTTAAATTAAATATAAATTTTCTTGAATTTTTATAAGATACAGATAATCTCATAAAAAAATTTATTTTTAAATTTTTAATATTTTAATAATAAAAAAATTTTAAATTTAATTTCCGAAAGATACAGACCTGAGGATCACAATTTATGAAATTGAAAGGCGAAACAGGAAGACGCATCCACCTCAGCGTTGTCACTACAGGCTTCAATACCAACAATAAAATAGACGTCTCACGGAATCGTTCCACATTCAACACTCTCGGTAGAAATACCAAACCTTATAATTGCATGACATGAGCCAATAGCGCCAGTGCCCACCGATTGAATTTTACATTGCAGTTGAAAATATGGCATTTTTGCGCAAAAACGCAATGGGCAACAGTTCTCTCTGTTTTTCCTCAAATAAGAAAGAAATGAACAAACGCTACATATCCTTCAGCTCTTCTTCGAATTTTAAGAGCTGCTCACGTATGGCTGGCAAGATTGACTTCATATCCTTAATTATTCCCATCTTATCATCCACTGCAAGATCCTTGCCCCCACTGAGTCTGACTTCCATCTTCAAATTATACAAGGGAAAAAAATGTTAAAGAAGTTGGGTACAACAAGAAACATTGGAGAGCATAGCATTTTTAAGGATATGATATGCGTTGGTTAATCAATGCAAATACCTTCAAGTCCTCAAGTTCCCCAAAGGTGAACTCATGAACATCTACATGACCATTGACCTCCTTTTTCTCATCCTTGATCGTCCATTCCCCTGTAATTGGTTCATTTGTTAGATAAAAATAAATTCTAATGCATTTCTGTCCCCAGGACTCTACCCATTCAGGACTTTGAATTCTGTTCCATCTTGATTGGCGATGTCATTTTGTTTCCACCGTGCATGGAGCATTGTGGTTTTGCAACTGATTGATTGGCGATGGCTGTCATTTTGTTCCAAGGTTTAAGAAAGTGTTTTAGCAAGGAAATAGTGCCTTATTAAAATACCTTTAAACTCAAGTGTCACCTCAAATGTATAACCAACACGTTTCTTGTTCCGCACAGTAACCAAAAATGCCTGTTCAAGAGTCAATCGTGGCATTAGTCAAGCAACAAAAAACCTCCACTGCAATGTATGAGATTAAATGTGTCATCGTGGTTATGAAATGAATATTATGAATGGATGTTCTCAATAGTTATTTTCCAGCAAGCATGACAACTATATTCCATGCATTAATCTCTACTTTTTCAGCATGCAAGGTGATTGGCTAGAGAAAAGAAAGTTTCCAATATGAACCACGATGAATCCTTACAGTCTCAGTTGCCGAATCACCAAATTGCCCAAGGATAAAGAGGCATAACTAGAAACATGTGTTTAGATATTTAATACACACATCACCGTTACCACATATCTGGGTATTAGGCAAATATTTCTTGAATATAAATGATTTGGAGTACTGAAAAGGACGCCAAAAAAAATCAATCACTTCAAGAGTTAAAACTCACAAAAGATGGAGAAAAAGTAAAACGATGTCTAGCCAGATCTAGATTTTTGAAGCAAGCAAATAATCTATAATCTCTTATCAAGAGGATGGGGAAGGAAAAAAGGTCAAATATCAAAGCAAGGATGATATAAAGGCCAAGGATGTAGGAGATGTGGTTACTAGGATGTGAGCCTTGATAAGGAATATGAATTGCAGATCACTTTAGAGGTGGGGTTGGTCATAGAGTACATTAATAGTATTTCGTGATAGGAAATGAACATGTGATAATTAACTCATCCTAGTAGCATACCAGAATTGCAAGTCATAAACTACACAGCACAAGATCATGGGTTAAGTTTACTCACATCACCTACACATTTTGAAACTTCATGTATGTCTGCTTTACCATTGGAAAACTCCACACCACGTAAAGATGTAAGCAACTCCTGCAAAGCAATGTTGTTTAGATAGGAAAACAAAATATAAACTAGGATGATGCATTGACTTAATGTGGGTACCTTAATTCTATTGATGGCCCACGAATTGAGGTTTTTCTCCTCCCAGGTTCCAGCCTAACAGAGAATAAAAAACAGTCGACATTAAGAGAAAAGTTAAAAGAGAAATCTGATGAGATAGTCACAAAACCCAAAAAATTATGACATATGAGAATGGCATTACGTACAAAGCTTATGTGTTATGCAAATAAAGGTAGATTGAGTTGAGAACACTGTTTCTGAAATCAAACCAAACTGACTGATTGAACCAGATTAAATTGGAACTGGATGCAAAATTGGTTTTTACTTTCTAAAATCATTCTTAACATTTAATCAGAGTGACCACCAGTTTAATCTCTTATATGTTTGTGTGCGTATATATATCACTAAAAAAATCAAAAAATAAAAAATAAATAGTATTTGTCATGCTTGATTTCTTATATGTAATTATAACAATGATTACTCATTATATTACACTAATATGCATATATCTTTAAAATTTATTAAGAAAATTGGTTCGAAAAATTTGTGAAATTTCAAAAAAAAAAAATCCAGACAATTTTTTGGCTGTTTTAATAAACAATGATGACATCACCAATTAATCCACTTTTAACCAAAACCAGCAAAACTATCAGTTTAACTTTGAATTCGACTTCAAAAACCTTGTTGGAAAATTGCAAACAATGAGTTGCTGCATAACATAGCTGGCAGGACAATTTGTAATGGATTCTCAAGCAGCCGAGATAGCTATGTGAAAGAGATCCTTGATAAAACAATGATGATCAAAGTTCAAAAGTTCACATGGTGCAACCCCACAAAATTGCATGGAAAAATATGAAGGAATCACAAACTATTTGAGAAGATCTAGAGCACAAATGGGGTGACACAACCACACAGGATGAAGACCAACAACTTCATTCCTAGCAACTGGATGAGCAATAATGTAAAAAAAATTTGGGTAACTGCCAAAAAAATTACAGTTGCTATATCTAAGCCCATAATAGTTAATATAAGATGTCTTCTAGATATTATAAACAAAAGATTTAGAAGACAAAGAGCTTCTTGAATCACTCTGGTACTTCCACGAAAATAAAGTGATTGGGCTTGAAGCAGAACACAGAGATTGGAAATCAAAAAGGAGAATTAAGGGATATGATTTATATAATTAAACTAAATTGTTCTTCCGTGTCATACCATTTAGGTAAGTCATATCGAACAAGTCATAAATACATGCTCTCTCCTCCAATGCACAGGTTGAAATGCATTTGTGTTGGGACTATCATTGTAGAGGCCATTTTCCAAGCTTCAACATGTCCAACAAACAAACCAACTAGCAGGTGGCACAGATTTGAATTGAAACACGTTACATCCCCGAAACCCATGATCAACCAAAAAAAGACACGGGCATTTTAAATTACTTAAGAGGAGAAGATTGCGCAATATCAGCATTTATTTCAAGGACAACAAAACCGCTTCTTGATAGCAACTCAAAGGTATCATGGTGAAAGACATCATGCGATGAGGAGTAAAATGTAGCAAGTAAAAGAGAGCCAAAATCAATAATCAAACAAAAGAAAATCTTTTAGCAGCTGGAACTTGAGGTTTCTACGGGGGGGTTGTGCAGCACTTACCTGTCCAAGTTTTATCGTTCTTCGGCCCGCGAAAACCAAAGAAAACGTACGAGCAAATGCTAAAACAAAACCGCAACATTCAAAACCTCCATGACGTCCGTCGGTCGTTAAAGAAGCATCTTTCGGAAAAACACACCCCAAAGATTTTTTTTAAAATGCACATTGCAAGAAGTAATCCAACGATAGTAAGATCCCAAGGATAACAAGCGCCACCTTTGAATGGATCTAACCACTTAAAGAAGAGGGAGGGAGAGAGAGAGTTGCACGACCTGATTCCACGCGGATCCGAGAGCAGATGTTTGCTGCTGCTTGGACAAATCCTCCGCGGAGAGCTTCCTGGGGACGGGGAGTGGCGCGGCGTCGCCGGTGACTTCCCGCACCCAGTAGGTGTAGGAAACGCCGGCGGAACGCGACGACGACTGCTTCTGCTTCTCCGTTACGTCTCCCTCCATTCACCGAATGCAGGAAGAGGGGGAACCACCGGCGAAGAAGTCGGAAGGGAGACGTGTCGAGCTTTGGGATTCGGTCGTTCTGCCCTTCTTTTCTGAGGTGGCGCGACGTGCTGCGGTGGCGTGTACTTTATTTATATTGTTATCGTTATTATATTCGGAATCGGGCCGGTGGTGGGCGATCGTCGGCACCTTCGGGAAACTTCGTCTCGGCCGCCGTTGGTTAATGGTCGACGGTCTTGGTGCGCCTGCAAATGCAATCGTCTATTTTCTGGTTGTGTTTCAAAAATCAGTTAATCAGTTAACTAACGTCTTCTTTTTCAAAGGTAGAGATGTACGATAACGTCTGTAAGATGAGATTAAGTGAGAGGTTTTTTAAAAAAAATTTAACTTAGAAAAAATAATTTTTAAAAGAATAATTTTAAAATAAAAAAAAAAAAAAAATTTAATAATAAAATAAGTAAATTTAAAAATTTACAACAAAACTTAAAGATGTATTTATTTAAAAAGTAAAATTAAATAAAATAAGATTTATATTTTTAGTGTAAGTATTTTGATATATTTTTTAACGTAAATTGTTAATATTACTTGATAAATGTTACTATAAATTATTATGATACATAATAAAAAATAGATACACATTGAAAAATCTGTAAATAAACAGAACTTATGTAAAATAAAAAATATATATATATATTTATAATAAAATAAGTAAATTTGAAAATTTATATATCATCGTGAAGATGTATTTATTTAAAAAGTAAAATTAAGTAAGATAAGATTTATATTTTTAGTGTAAATATTTTGATATATTTTTTAACGTAAATTATTATGATATATAATAAAAAATAAATACACAGTGAAAAATCCGTAAACATACAGAACTTATGTAAAATAAGGTGTATATTTCTTAAGAAGAGGTATAATTTATAATAATAATAATTTTTATTATAAGATGTTAAAATTATTTAATAAATATACTATATATCATGACAGTGTACGGTGATTTTCGTATTATACACAATGAAAAACGTATATTCAAATGCGTCCAAAGTCCGAAGAAAAATTTAGAAGCAAAATAAGTAATAACATGTTAGTTTTAATCATTCGTATGTACCATTTTATCTTTTTTTTTCATTTTATCTTAGTTATTATTAATTAGACTTGTCAATACCAGTATAATCTAAAATTTTATGGACTCAAATAGTATCAATTCCACTCTTAGGAGTGACCTGGGCATGGACTTAGGGTTAAAATTTTAATTTCAAATGAAAAAAATTGATAATAAATATTCACATTTTCCTGGTGGTTGAAAAACTTCTTATTAAAATTTATAGTCTCATATTCAATACACTTTACCATTACAATCAATATAAAAATTACCAAAAAAAATTCACATTTAAGAATATCATAAATTTTTATCTTATAATTAATATACATTAATTTAATTTTTTCCGATAATAAAAATTATTTCTATTTTTTTTTGAATACAATCAAATTTTAAATTGATATATTTAAATCATAAGATAAACATATATAATATTTTTAACAATAATTGTCTAGAGTAGTGTTAATTTTGATTGTGCCTTTTGAATTCTTATTTTTAAGGAATTTAAACTTATAATTAAATAAATAATAGCAAATTTCTTAATGTGACAAATTATATTCCATCGTTCTTTTACCTCTATTACTCTAAGGTTTCAGAAGTTGAAAGTATTTTTTCGTTATCAATGATGAACATCGAAGTACTGTTTTGCATGAGTTTCAATGTTTTTTTTAAAAAAATATAAAAATATATAAATGTAAAAAAAGAAAAAATGTAATCATGGAAGTTCTGGTCGAACAGAAATTTCAATGGATTTTTCGTTAAAAAATATATATTAATTATTTAATATAATAATATTTTAAATATAATTAATATTTGTATAATATTATAATATTTTTCAAAAATAAATAAATAAAAATGTTGGAGGAAGTTTTGATGGTATGGATTCATTGGAAAAAGTTTCGATGATGTGTAGAGGAAGTTCTTGTGACGTAGAATAAGTTTCAATTGTGTTTGAAGGAAATTTTAGGATGTATGAAGGAAATTTCAGTGATGTAAATGAAGTTTAGATAATGTGGAGAGGAAATTCTAATAATATAGATGAAGTTTAAGTGAAAAAATATTACAAGAATATTTTTTACATTATAAAAAATCACATATCTTTTTATTATAACGAAAATATTATTTTAAAAATAAATAAGTTAATATTTAATAATTTAAATAATTTAAAATAATATTTTATGATAGGAATTAATTTTATGTTCGATAAATGATCATAAGGATTTAATGATATATTGTGATTGGAGCAGAAATCTTCAAATTTACCGTAAAAATTTTATGTTTAATAAATTATTAAGATGTATAATAAAAAATAAAAATATACGGTAAAAAAGGACCTAAGAAGTTATTTTTATTGTCGTGTGAAACAAATAATATAGCTGAAATTTAATTTCAACCATTCACCAACGCTTACAATAACGTGGCTGAAAAATTAACATTTTTGTATTTTTTTTCTTTTATTAATACCTTCGGTTAATCTTTGCTTTCTTTGCCATTAATTTGCGAAAAAATATTCAACTTATTTAAACGTGACGTGTCCTCTACGTGATCCAACCTTTATTTATTAATTAATTAATTTTTATATTTTTAAAATTAAATGGTTGCGGAGAAGTCAAATTCATGATTTAAATATGTTTTACACTTGTCTTTTGAGTACGACAATATTAAAACAATAGCGTAAATGGATTCAAATGTCGTAAACACACTTTACACGAAAAAATTGGCATTGATGCGTTTGGTAATTTTGCCTTAACAAGTAACAACAACTAAGGATTTTTTATTTAAAAAATGTTATTTTTTTATAATCTTATTACATAAATTTTTATTTCAACTAATAGAATACAGTAATGTGGTACCATCTAAAACTTAAGATTAAGGTTTTGTAAATATTCAAAATTAGGTCATAAAAAAATTCAAAACTAGGTTAATTTCAGAAAAGATGTTGAATTTAAGTTGACTTAAGCAAACTAACGTTGGAATTGATTAATCGAAATATGAATCAAGCAATTCCACCGACAACTTAACCATCAATCTTGTCCTGTTCAACATGTCCGTAAAAATTTAAATTTAAGATTATAATGTTAATAAAAGATTTTTAATTATTAAAATATTATTTTAATGATCTACTTAATCAATTTAATTAACTAGAAATAATAATAATATTAAAAAAGTTTATCTAAATTTAAATTCCGATAAACGTAAAAGAATTTAAAAAAGACGTGCGTGAATAAGACGAAGAGGAATGTCTATGTATCGTCTGTTTAGATATTTTTTATCGTATATTTTTATTTTTCACTATCGTAAAATTATAATTTAATTTAATTTGATGTATTGAAATAAATAGGCGCAAAATTGGGACGGGAGCAGAGCTGACGAGTTCAAAGCAGGGGCGGGGCGTCCGCGGTGTGTAAATTTGAGTACTCAACGCCTCCTCCCACCTGCACGTCACCTCTTCGCGGCCCAGCGCGCCGTGGCAGAAAGAGGAGCCGTAGCCACGGATGTATCTGTTCCTCCCCCACCACAACCAACTCCCCGGTCGCCAAGTGGTGGTTTCCGCCGCCAACCGCCTCGCGATGGTTGACCCCTGCTAGCAGAAGAAGAAGAACGCGAAGAGATCCAACGGTGGCGGTGGGAGATCCAGCGGAGAGGAAGGCGCCCCGATCCATGGCGTCGACCACGAAGGAGGAGGAGGAGGAGACCTCTGCCGATCGGATCTCGGCGTCGGGTAAGTCGATCTTTGCTGTCTGGCGTTTTGAGGGTTTAGGGATTGAGTGTGCGCTGGTGTGGGTGGGTGTTGGCTTGATCTCGTTATGATGATGGAGTTATTTGGTGCACGAGATGCGAATTTTGGTGTGAATTGTTTTGGTTTTGTTTGATTTTCCGGGCTAATTCTGATTGGGTTCGGACCCAGTTGGACAGAAACTTCGGTTTTGGCTTTACTGGTGGATCCCATGCTTGAAAACAACAATGATTATGATTCTTACGTGGTTACAAATTCAACCGGTTCAGCTAGTTTGACAAGTAGGATGTTGTCTTGCGATGGATTGTTTCATTGATTGCAGAGTTGTACAAACAGAAAGGCTTGCATCGTCTCCATCCTTGGTCGTGACGTAGATGGTTGAGGGTGTCCACTGTTGTTCCTGCCTGCACTTGAAAAAACAGTTTAAACCAAAGATAATACAGACATAGATCAATCTTAGTGCGTTGCAATTGAACACATTAATCCATCTGTAATTCGAGTTGCAATATCTGTTGAGGACAATTCCTAGTGTGTTCAATACTTGCTTTAGCCTTTTCCAATGAAATGAAAATCACCTATGTTGGCTACATCAGCTATTAGTTCTACAACAAGTGGTTTGATGAATGATGCTACGCTCAAAACAAGGAGAAGCAACTACAGACTAAACAAACTCAAGAACATTATTAGTGGGAAAAACTTTAGAAGTAGAAACAAACTGAATTTGAATTTCATTAAAGTAAGCACGGATTACATAACAAACACGTTGATGATCATTTAACAAGAACATCCAAAAGATATGAGAAAAATCGTCAACAAACACAATATAATAGCGATAGTCGCTAACAGACATGTCCCAAGTAAGGTCTCAAACATTACAATGAACAAGATCAAAATAATTGAATGAAAACGACAACTGACGACTAAGATAAGTAGCATAAAATTGTTTATTTAAAATACAAGACTGACAAGTAAATGGACTGATAAAAATAGACGAAAAGGCCTCACAAAGCTCGTGCAAGGAAGGGTATCTGAGGTGACGATGCCAAAGCAATCAAAAATCACCAGAAGTGGTAAAAAAAGAAAACCCTCAAGTAACGCTGTCTTGGACCAAGATGTAGATGTATCGACCCTACTCATGGTTCAAACTAATTCTCTTACCCGTCTACAGATCTTGAAAGGTACAATGAAATAAGTAAAAAATAACATAACAATATAATTGTTTAGTTATTACACTAACGGATAATGAATTAATAGGAAAATTTTGTATGTATAAAACCTTTTTGTTAAGAGAAATGTCTGGGATGATAGGCATAGTGCCTTCACTAGAGATTGGGTAACTACGCTCATTGACTAAGGCAACAGTGTGAATATTAGGACAATTAACAATACGGTCAAATAGGGAATGATTACCTGAAATATGATGTGAGACCCCAAAGTCAATGATCCAAGAATCATTCTCAAGGGATGTAGAAGACGGAGGCATACTAGTGTGAAGAGAACATGAGCGGCAAAAGCCTCACTGTTTTGATGGGTACGCAGGAGCATCAACTCATCAAATTTAGCCTAAGTAACTTGAACCATTGAAGTAGCAGACACATGTGCAACATCAAATGGCAGGATCGTGGAAGTGGTAGATGAGTCAAGATGTACAAACAGAGTAGCAAGAACTCGACCAAACTTTTACTAGCAACGATTTGACAAGTGGTCCTTTCAACCATGGTGAACACGATGTGCACGATTGGCCACCACCCTTTCCATGACCACCTACTATTACAAACAACAAGCAAGAATCCCAAATAGCCTTGACTATAGCAAGGGTAGAAGCATCCGCAGTGGAGGGTGATGCTATCTGTTGAAGCACCTAATTAAAAATTGTTTGTAGTGAGGGGATGGTGCTGACGACCAGAATTTGACCATGTATCTGCATCACAAATTCCAGTCGTAGTCCGACGAGGAAGAGGGTGACATCAAGCTCCTCCTGGTATTGTTTGGGTTGCAATGTTCGACGTGCAAGGTTGAAAGATGTCAAGGTCATTGAGGAAGGCATGAAGCTTGTTGTAATAGGTGGCAATGATGGCGTCCCCCTGTCGATTAGAGAAAAGATACTTATATGTTTCACATATCTGTGCCGTAGGTCGCACGAAGGGTCTCCTAGATGCAATGAGCCGGACGAAGACGGGCAATGCTATAGGCAATATTATCCTCTACACTATTGATAATTCAGGAAATGACTACAAAATCAGTTGCACGCTAGGAAGCATACTTGATGGCCTTTGATTCAGGGGGTCATCAATGAGGTGGTGCTTGTGCATTTGCGAGATGATGAACGTTTCAAAAGTGTTCGCCTAGTAATGGTAGTTGCTCTCATTCAACTTAACATAGGTGACAATGAACTTCCCAACCCATGAGGTGGACGACGATTGGTCCATGGTAGGTAAAAAGGAGAACCTGGTGAGAAAGATGAAGAGGAGGAGAGCAATGATAGAGGATGTTCGTTGGGTGCCTCTAAGAACCCGATCGTCGCAATCAAGCAACTAAAAAAAGAGAGAGAAAAGTGCATTGTTGAGAGAAGTCACTAACGACAAGGAAGGAAGGAAGGTTAGGGAAGGTTAGGGTTAACCTGTCCTTTGATACCAAGTGGAAAGAAATGATTTTCCCTTGATCAAGAACATAATACATGTACAAGATATATACAATACCTTAAGCGGGTAATTGGATCCACTCACTAATGGGTCTATTTATCTAACAAGTCTCTTTCACTCACAACCTTTTTAGGCATTATAAATGTCTTTATTTTTGGATCGGATAGATGTACAAAGAATTAGAAACTTAGTTTTAGAAGATTGTTTTGACTTTATTATTATGTCTAATGTAGATACATTTAAGTCAAAATCATTTGGTTATGAGTAGAGAGATCTCTTGTTATACATGTGTATGAGTTATTAATTCTTATCCCATTTTTCCAATGTGGGACCGTTCAACACTTGTGATAGAGGACAACATGATTTGTTCTTTATTTAGTGCTAATGCATAAAGTGACTATCAAAATTTTCAAAGAAAGCTAAAAATCATGATATCATCATTCCCTGTTCAACAACATATTGATATTTCCTAGAATTCATAGAAAAAATATACATGAAATTTTAGAATAGTTATAAAAAACATCAATGTGATAAAATAATTGCTTAATAATCTTATTATTTGTTTGGTTGGTTAATTATATCGGTGGTTAACTATTTTTTGGCATTGATGCTTAACTATTACTCTTTTTTGTGAGCATCAATTACCAATTATCCATGCTTGGATAGATTTTCACTTTTATGTCAGGCTTTGGCAAGTTGAAAACAGAAGTGTATTGACAAAATGGGTGCATAAGGATATCATGCTGTTGAAATACAATAAAAGAAAGCCACATTTATTTGGGAAACTTCCAGGTGGTGTCATTATGGTTTGTTGAAATGGCTTTTTTGAGCATTGAAAATAGGAAAGGTTCTGGGAAATTTCAGTGATAGGCATTGACATTTGGTACTATGCTTTTAATGTGGCGACAACCATGCCTAAAAATTATGTACATTGAGGAGGTATTCTTTTTTTTAAGTATACCCTGCTTTGTTGGAGATTGTAACCATTATTCATAGCAAAGTCTGGCATATCTAACAAATAGGTTTTGAAACTTTTTCTTAAATATATTAAGACCATGTTTTTAATGGTAAGTGGTTTGCCCTGCATGATCTCTGTTTCTATGGATTCCTTCTAGAGTGTTGTATTTTTATTTGTTTTTATTGTCTTTATGTTGCATATTGCAAGATACAATTACTTTTTTATGTCCTTTTAGCTTGTGTTATTTTTGCTCTCAGAAGCAGTAGACTCCATTGATAAATTGACTCTAGAGAAACAACCTAGTTCAAGGAATGCCAACAATCAGGTGGAGAACCTTTTTAATTTTTTCATGTTTTTTATTTCAATCTATCTGAGCCATATGATTATTTTAGTTTTGCATCTTTCTTCAGTCCCAATCCAAAAATGAAGAGAAAGTAGTCTCTGCCATTGTTCAACAAGATGGCACACCTGCCAATCCCCCCACTAGCGTGATGGACCAGCCAGGCCATCCAGATGCAAATAGCAGGCATACTATTCCTCGGCCACCCCATATCTATGCTCCTCAGGCACAGCCAATCTACTATGGAGGTCAGTGCTCCTTGATAATTTTGCCGAATGCAGCCATTTTGGGGGTTGCAGTTTTGGCATCTATCAAGATGTAAAAAAAAGACAATTTGAGGGTTTCTCTGGAACATTCATATGGCTGTTCCAAATGATATTACGAAGTTCACAAAGGAAATGGAATTGCAAAATTCATTTTGGCGGAGTTTGTAAAATCATAAGTAAGAGAAATGTCATATGGGAATAAACAAGATGCTGTTGCTTTTGGGAAAGATATGTTACTTGTTGCATGATCAAACATGTTATCTTTTGACATTCAAGTTTTGCTTCTGTTAGAGCGTTCAGCTACAGGAATAGAAAATCATGTGGGAACTGGTGTTACTGTTGTACATTCTTATTGTAGCATTGTATAAAGCTATAGTTATATTTGATAAATAAGATTTTGAATTCTTTCCTGCAAAAGGACACCAAAATGTGTCTTCCCGTCAGTTTACTAATTTGCTTGTGCTCCAAATTTCATGGGACTAAAAGCGTGCATTTTCCTTATTGTTCAGGCTATAATAATGTTTCTGGTGATTGGGATGAGTATTCTCCGTATGTAAATCCTGAAGGATTGGAGCTTGGATCATCGGTAAGAACAAATTATGATTTGTTATACTTGTGTCCTTCCATTATTGTGTTAAATTTTCACAGTATATACTCTCTTTTTTCTTACAAAAGAGCATCTACAATGAGAGACAATCAATCTTATTCCACACGGGTTACGGGTACAATTCCCAAGCACCATATGGACCCTATTCCCCAGTGACTACACCGCTACCTTCTTCCAGGGGAGACAGCCAGATATACTCTCCACCATATCAAATGACAATGCCTTATTATCAACAGCAACTTCCTCCATTCTTATCATTTCTCAACTCACCAACACCAGTACCGCAACCTGATCTTCCTGTGCCCGCTGGTGTGGAACAACAAGGAACTTTTCTTTCTGACACATCAAATTCCAATAATATTGCCTTTGGAATGAAGCCCAACCATCCTCCTCATGAAGCTTTTGGTAGAAGCAACTTTTCTGGAAATTCTGGTAATCATGATTTCAATGATTCACAACAAGGATTTGATGGTTTTGGTGCTGGTGGGTCTTGGTCAGACTGGTTCAAGTCTTCTGACAAACAGAAGTTTCTGATGCCACTGTATTCACCTCTAGCATCACCTCAACCATTTGATGCACATGGATCGTTTGGGCATAATGTCAATCCTTTTGCATCTGGTGTGGTAAGTAACTTTTGGGCATAATATCAATCCTTTTACATTGGAAGGCAAAGATGAAAATGATAAAGCTAATTTGTGATGTTATTGTTGCATTGATATAATGAGAAGCACAGGATTTTTACTATTTGCCATCTATTCATTTTCTGCTTTTGTGGTGCATGATTACAGTTTTCCATCTTAGCCTTTAGTGTCTAATTTTGTCTTTATCTTCTAAAGTTGGACAGCATTGTAAATGCATACCATAATAGTCATAAGATTCACAATAGCGATGAAAGTTATATAATGGTGTAAAATGCTAACCAAGGGAAAATTGATATTTTCTTTGTTTTCTTTTTTGCAATGGGATGGTTGAAATTTCAGTGTCCAACTTACTAGGTAAAAATCAATGAGATTGGACCATGTATCTGGTAAGAGTCACATCAAGTAGTGGTTTTTCATATTTTTATGTTCACCTCAAGTATCAATGAGAATGATGACAATCATTTGACTGAACACAGTTTTTGCTCACATATTTGAATGGATGGCTAAAGATTGAGCATCCCCTCCAGGAACCGACCACATTTTAAATTATATTATGTTTTTATTATTTGAACTTGTCAGAAATATTTTTTTATTGAACAAGTCAACCATTCAAGAATGCAACATTCGTTCTAATTTTTCTATGTAGTGAAATAGCTGATTGCTGCTTCACAATACATGTTCTTAACAAGAAAATATAACGTTTTAATGAAGAAGCATGGTTTTCCAGCTTGTCGTTTGGTTGGCAACTACTTCTAACTGCATTGCACTTTTCACCAGGCTACTCAAAGCCCACTTTATGCTTTTGGATCCTCATTCACTTCCTTTGATAGAGGGTATTCACATGGAGGGCTTTATAATCATGGCACCAACTTTAATACTAATGTGGGACCCAACGTACGAAGCTGGAATATGAATGACAAAGGCAGAAGGCGAGGCAAGGGTGAAACATCTTTATATGGTAACAGTGGTACACTTGATTTCCTTAATGAGCAAAGCAGAGGGCCGCGTGCTAGCAGGCTAAAAAATTCAATTACTAGTCAAGATTTGTCTGGTGAAAGTGAAAATAGGAACTCTGCTTCTGTCATTTCAGAAATATACAATAAGCCTGAATTTGTCAGTGAATATACGGATGCCAAGTTCTTTGTAATCAAATCATACAGTGAAGACAATGTTCACAAAAGTATTAAATATGGTGTTTGGGCTAGCACATCAAACGGTAATAGAAAACTGGATGCTGCCTATCGTGAAGCAAGGGAAAGAGGAGGTGCCTGCCCAGTTTTCCTGTTTTTCTCGGTAACAATAAACTTTAGACATTTATGCTCCAGCACAACATCTCTTTCACACACTAAATGGGTTGTTTATCTGTTTTAGTAGATAAACTTGGCTCTGGCTACCTTGCAGGGCAAACAAAATAAGAAAAACATAATTAGATCGATTTTCTTTGTTTATAACAATGAAAAAACTTGATGACACTTATATTTTGTATGCAATATTTGATGCACAGGTAAATAGTAGTTCCCAGTTCTGTGGGGTGGCCGAGATGATCGGAGCTGTAGATTTTGATAAAAGTGTGGATTATTGGCAGCAGGATAAGTGGAGTGGTCAGTTTCCAGTTAAGTGGCACATTGTAAAAGATGTTCCCAATAACCAGTTTCGTCACATTATCCTCGAGAACAATGACAAGAAGCCAGTTACTAATAGCAGGGACACTCAGGAGGTGAGAGTCTCAATGCTTTTTATAGGTTTTATTTTTAAATAACTAGTAATTTCCATCTGTTTGACAGATGTTTTGGGGTAAGTCATTTATTGATATTGATGATTTTACCAGAAATGCACCGTATGGTTATATTATATGTATTGCCTCCATTGTTATGTTGTCAAGGCACCATGGCAATGAGCTGTCATCTTTGCCACCTTAATGCCTGGGAGGCCAATTTGGGTTTAAAATTTTAGTTATCTGGATGGTTAACATGTTTTCGGATTTAAATACATCAACAGAATCTCATAATAACAACACTAGCAAATAAATCAATAAAAAAAAAGTGCTTATGTATGTCAATGGTAAATTGGCAATAATAAATTTTTCTTAAAAATTCTTATCAATGCAATATTTAAACAAATATACAAATGTCTGAAGATTGATGAAGTGACCTAACAATGGAAAAAGGCCATGCAAATATATCAATGACATAAAAAACATAAATAAAAATAACAAAAACATGAAAGGTGGAAGTATTATGTTTAAAACTTTAATTGTAAAAAATGCCAACTGCCGGGTACCTATGGCAATTTACGTTGCTACCATAATTTGTATGCTTCGTCTAATTCCATTCATACTTATGGTAGTCTGTTTTTGCCAAATATATGAATGTCAGAGTAGTTTTATCTGTTTGAGTTTCATCTGTATGCATATTATAATAGTTATATATTTATAATAAATTAATGGTATTGCTTATGCTTGATGGAATAACTACTAAGTGTTATTGGCCTTTTACTTGACTACACATAACTTTGGGTCCATTCAGTGTATGAGATTTACACTAATGTGGTGTCTGAAGAAAGCTTGATTGCACATTAGTGGTACTTTCATGATAGGTGACATTGATATTTAACATTTGAATTTATGACTTTTAGGCTCACCCTTTTTCTTATAAATAATCTTTTTTAAGATCTTATTATTTCACATGTTTCTAGTGTCCTACTTTGCTTCTATATTTTGTAGGCTGTCATTGAATGCTGTTCATAATAATAATGTTCATTATTATTTTTTCATTTGCAATAAAAATTTTCAAAAAGTCAATGTGTAGAAATGGAGGTGGTGACATCACTGATGGTTGTGATGATACCACAGGCTGGTGATTGTGATCCTGGACTGCCAGTGAGTGGTGGCAAGTTTGTGTTGCTAGTACCATAGGTTACTCTGACAAAATTGGAACTATAAAAAAAGTTTGTGTTGCCAGTGGGGACAAGCATTTTTAATGAAATTCCAAAATTGCTCTTTGGTGGTTTTAAAAACTTTCACACGTTTTAGGCTAGTTTGGAACTTGAATTTTAAGTCACCATGCTCTATCACCTCAATTACCAAGGTAAAATGATGATCTATTAAAAAATCTCAACATATAATATTTAACACCATAATTTAAGATTATTCGAATTTTCTAATTTTATCTTACTCCTTTTCAAAATACATATTGTACAATTTACATGGATGTTATTTAAAAAATAATTTTATTTGATAAAAAATAATATTATTCTAAAACGTTTTCACTTCTTGTTTGCCTGTTTTTCACTAGTAGTAGTAATGGCAGGCAAGGGTGTCATCGTCCGTACTCCTTAGAAGTGGTTTTTTGGTGATATTATTATACCTAGAAGAAAATACCATTTTCTGCTTAATGTAAGAGATTAAGCTAACTTTTTATACCTGACAATATCTAAGCAGCGTGTCCTTGATTAAGGAAAATAGAAGAATGACAGAATATTAGCGAAAAAATTATGTTTGTTCATACTAGTAGGGCCTATCTACAAAATAACATTTGATTTTCTCTTAGTTCCTTGGTTGTATCATCACATGGGTAGTGAGTGCAACCGATTGCAATTTAGTCTATAGATTCAATTGATAACTGAATTTTCAACAGATTGCTGGTAAATTTTTGTGTCATAATCACGTCCACCATTTTCCTTCTTTTTTGGGTAGGTCTAGATATATGCCCCTTTGTGTTTACATATTTGATTGTATATTGAAAGTCAAGCATTTCATGAATTCCCGTTTCTGATCCTCGGAGTGCTTGTGCCTGGAATCATTCGTCAAAAATGAAATTGCAGGTGAAATTTGAACAGGGCTTGGAGATGCTAGGCTTCTTCAAAGAATATGAATGTGAAGCATCTATCCTTGATGACTTCGAATTTTATGAAGAACGACAGAAAGCCATGCAGCAGAGAAAGGCCTTGCAGCAGCAGCAACAACCTAATTTGATGGCATCGTATCCACCAACAATTGTTGCCGATCAACGTGGTCCATTATCCCTTCCTGGCACTCTTATTAACCAGGTGTCCAAGAATTTTGTTCACATTGTTCATCTGGATGACGACAAAGAAGAGAATGTTACAGCAACAGAAAAGGGTCGCGCTGCTCTTGTAGTAGCTAAAGCTGGAGATAAGACCGACTCAGTGGTTGCAGATGGCAGCTAGATGACATTATGATAGACTTCAAGATTCTGCCACCTATTATTTTTCAAGCTTCTACGGAAACAGAGTTGATATCAGCCATTCTGATCTTGTTTGGAAGGATTTTCGAAATGCTGAATGTGGTTAAATCTGCAATATACTTGATGGAAAGCCTGGAGGAGTGTCGTCTGTATGAATGTGTGAACGTACAACACAATTTAGTATTTTTACATGATCAATTTCACAGAGAAATTTGTTTCAAAAATTTGCGCCTTCTTTTGGCAATATTGGTTCCAATCTTTTCTGCACAGATTGTACCGTAACTGGTTTCTATGTTAACTAGAACAGTTATGACGCAGAAGGGTGAGATATTTTATTTATATCTAGCTGAAGAGGTCAGTTAATTAGATTGGTGTTTGGATAAAACATTGTACATGTATGTCTATTCTTCTCGAACTTTTTACATATTTATAACAGAATCAAAGAACATTAAAGTAATTGAATAAATGGTTTAAGGAAATAGGTTAAACTTTGTAATCTAATGGTGATAAACAATATTTATCTACCATTCTCTTATCTGTCCCTTTTTCTACAGTAAGTGCAAAAAGAGAATTGCGTCTAGCTCGCTGCTATGCATCTACTTCTACAATATCTATCTATTCCTGTAAATCACTTATTAATGTGTGATAGTAATAATCATTCATAGACTGCATCATTGTATTGTGAATGGAACGGTATATAGGAGATTTGTACTTTCTTCAAGAGATGTAAGTAACAATTAGAGTGAGATATTTGGGACTTTGTGTTTTTGAAAAGGGTGAGAAATAATGAAAAATGATAAAAAATTTGATCTATTATTTTTTTACCATTTTACATATTTTTCACTATTTTTAAAAACACAAATCTCATTTAAAGTCAAAAAGAAGATTTTTTTCTTAAAAGAATTTAACTTTTCACTTCTTTCTCTGGTTCAAAATCATGCATGAGACTTTCATTTTATACACTCCTAAATGTTTTTTTTTTTACCTTCTGTTTGTATCGGACATAAAGAACTGGAAAGTGTCTTTATAGGCGTTCTCTAAAGATGCTTTTTATTCTTTCAGTATTCATTTAAAATTATTATTTACAAGAGAAAATAAAAATAATCGTAAAAAATCTATCAAATGACTTTTTATTTTTAAAAAATTCTTATTCACGTGAGAAAAATTGGCTCGCATAACGGTACAAGAAAATCTTTTATCTAAAGAAAAGGAAAACAAAACGCGAAGAACAACCTCACCTGACTTGCCTGCCTCCGGTGAGGACACCACGCGGACGCACCCGAAACCCTCGGCCTACAGAGCGGCAGCAGCGGGCCGTGCTTGGCGATGGGGGAGGAGCGGATGCCCAGGCCACGGTCTAGGTTGGGATCGGCGTCGCTGTTCTCGTCGCAGCCGATAACGTTCGAGATGGACGTCAGGTCCCCCCAGGCCGCCGAACTCAAGGCGTCCGTCTCCCAGAAGCTCTTGGAGTTCCTAGGAAGCTATACCGACGACGTCCTCGCGGTTTGTTCATGCATCCTCTTTTTTTGTTTCCTGTTAGGTTACTTCTCGTGGAAGTTCTCGATCCTACACTTTTATAGTGGATTTCGCGATTTTCGTCTCAAGTATTTTGCGCTGCGGTTATTTGTATTTCGAGCATAGGTTAGGGTTCAGATAGTATTTTTTGGTTCCAAATTCCAAGTGATGGCCTTGAGGGAAATGGCCTTTTAAAACAGAATCCATTGGTGATTGGTGTAATAGAGAAGATTCTGCATGCTTGAACTTTAGCAAATGAATAACTGGCTGATGCGCACGTCTACGTTCATGCTGGATTCTGTTGAAGACCATTGTTGGAGAATCAAATACGTAAAGATTCACATCTGTGAAATTCCCCTCCGTATATGTTATATTTTATTATAGTGGGTAGGTAAATCTCGTTCACTTGTCTGCCCAATCCTGATGGATTCGGATATTTGATGTACTGGAATGCAAAGAGATCATGTTTGCCTCATATGAGGAAGAAAGAGTACGGATTGTTTGTCTTTAATTTCGTACTTCAATCTTACTTGCATTTGGCCATTTTCTCAGAGGAGTCAAATGCTGAATATCCTTTTTTTTAATTTTGTGTAGGAGTATATAGTTGTGCTTGTTTGTAATGGAAAGAATCAGAATCAAGCCAAGGATGATTTGGAAGCATTTCTTGGAAATAAGAGTGCTGAATTTATTACATGGTAACATGACTTTTCTATTATCCTGTCCTTTCTGTTTTTGCAGTGAGGATTTGAGACTTGACAGGATATATTTATTAGTTTTGCATTACTTAAACAATAGGAAATAACCCCATTGATATTTTTTATGCATGCTTTATTATTATAGTATAATGTTGTGTATGAGTTATATGTCTATTTTTATCACTTGAATGCGATATCTTAAATCCTTAAATATTTTTATTCAATGTCATCTCCGAGCCAAGTTGTATTTTAAACTTTAGAAAACTATCAAGTCCCCACATTTGAATCATGCCCTATGTGAATCCCTAAATCATATCAGTGCTTCCTAGGTCGTAAGTCTTGCTTAGCCTTTTTCTGCTTCTCTCTCTCTCTCTCTCTCTCTTGTTATAGTTGAAATGATACTTGTATTTTATTGATCTTTGGAGAGTGAGCATCACCATTCAAATTTCAGATTCAAATCAGGTTCAATTAAAGTTGTTTGTATAGGTTATCTTGTAAGTTTTGAGTCACCTTCACTTGTTTGGAGATATGGAGTTATGGCTTTTCATGGTTCATTACTTAACCTACAAATTGCAAAAACTGTATAGCCTAATTTCAAGTACATCAGTAAGATGGTTCACCCTGTTTCCTTAGTTTACATGGCTAGGCTGCTTGGTTGCCTGATCCTCTCATTCTCAAGAAATATCCAATTAAAAGGCACTTCAACCTGCATCCAGATTCCTTTCTTCTATGCCTCCATACACACAAAAGTGAGTTCCTTTTTTCTGCCTAGATCAAGATGTATGGTAAGTTTTTATTACCTTTTGCTCAAATAGTTGTCTCACTTTCTTTTTCACGCAAATATTTGTCTCAAATTCAGCAATCAACTTTTTTTGTGCAACTTTAGGTCATCTTATGCATTGGATTAATTATATGGAAGCCATTAGGTTCAATTTTAGGGAGTAATTTACATTCAAATGTAATTTATTAAGGTGAAAGGCAATGCCAATTTAACACCTCCCATAAACACCAAAGGCATGGCAACCACCTAAGTAGGTCACAGTAGAACTGTAGGTGTTGGGTGATGAGTGGGAGAGAAGTTCACTAAGTACTTTGCTGGGTGGTGAAGAGAATAGGAGATCTTCATTGGAAGAGGAGAGGAGCTTGCTTGACTATTGGAGTAGCATCGTCCACAATGAGAAGCGTTAATAGAGAAGGATGGTCGTTGGAGTGGTGTATTCACTGGAGAACCACTGAATGAAGAGGAGCATTGCTGGAGGAAGAAGTCATTGAATGGATGGGGGGGGGGAGGGGGGTGAAGAGGGGAAGAAGAGACAATCAGAATTATAGTGTATCTGATTCTCCCATTCTCAGAGAATTGGGTTATTTAACCCTTTAGATAGAAATGAGGTATTATTGCCTATGGCTAAAGTGGTAACCCAGATGACCTTTGAGGTGATGGAGTTGGCAAACCATTCAAATCTGAATGCCTTAGGAAGTGCTGAAGTCATGTGTGCTTGCCTTGCCTCTGGTGAGCATGTAACAGACCATAAATAACTCTGATTTGAACTTTAAGCACTACAGTTAACATTTATAAGCTAGTATTTGGATATCACCATTCATTTCATTCTTCTCGTTAAGCATTGCATTTTCTTTATGTTGCTTTGTTTAATCAGGGAGATCCTCACCTACTACCTCAGAAATCCAGCATTTTGTATTGTTGTTTTGGCACCTTTCATCCTTCATTTGATAATTTTTCTTCCAACATGTAGAATACTATATTATTATTATTATTCATTCCTGCATATCATTTGTACTTCTCTATGCATCAGGAATCAATTTCCATGCACATGAGCTCCATATTGATGCTAAATTGTGTCAGTATTATATTTAGTTTTATATTTTTGCATCTTTAATTATAAATCATTTTACATTTTGAAGGCTATGGTATCATCTATATGAAGAAAGGCACATTCCGAAGATGACTTCTTGTCCTCTTGTTACTGGAGATAATACAGTTGTGAGTTCCAGTTATGCAGACAATAAATGTAAAAAATCAAAGACTGCAAGTCCTCAATCCCATATTGGTGGAAATTTTCATGCTGTATTGGTAACATTTCTATGACGTTTCAAGGCTCTATAAAACTATGGATTGACGTCACATTCATTTAATGTTTTTTCAGCCCGTAGACTCAAATTCTGAGCCGTCTAATGTTTTGCCAAGTACAAGTTCATCACTAGTCATTGGTAAGGATCTTCAAAGTTGGAACCATGATTCCAATGGTTCCTTATTTGGAGAAGCTCAACCACAAAAATGGACTGTTCAAATGCATTCTAATGCAGCCATTGACCATCAAAACGCCACAACAATGATCAGGTACACTGACATCAAAGGTGCTTCTGAAGTTTTAGCGGGTGATGAACTAGGCCATCAATCTGAAAATCACGTCAAGAAGGTTGATGGACTAAGACCTCTCTATTGGATCATCATGTTTGTTTTTAGCTTATAGAAGAGCACCTATCTAACATCATACACTGTATCATAGAACAGACAACTAGAAGTAAATCTATGGGTGGACCTCATCATCTTTCACCTTCACCAGAGCGCTTCCCTGTTTCAAGGAACGTGCAAGCTGTTGGTACAGGTGAAATAGATCTTTTATGCAAGGTCTACTTGCATTGGCATCTCTTCCATATGAATGCCTTTATCTAATGCCAAATGAAAAATGATTTGTAAAACGTTATGTTCTACACATTGAGTTTGCCATCTCACTGCTCATAAAATTCTTTGGTTCTTTGCTCATGCAGAAGATCCTCATGCCAAAATTCTTTCTAAGTCTGAAAATTCCCAGATAAAGCCATCTTCAAAAGCCATTGGTGCTGCACCGTGTCAGGGTATCAGGCAGCGTGTTAGTGTTTGGGACAGATTAGGTAAACCGTGTAAAGATGTTGAAGGAACTATTGATGCCAAGGGCAGTTGGCATGATGAAGAGACGAACATGGACAATGGTGAAAAAAGGCTTGTGCAGAGCAGATCAGATCAATATGTAACAGGTTATACACCAATTAGAAGGGTTGTGGTTGATAAAATTGTTGGTAAATCTGTATCCAATAGGAATAGTATTGGTGTTACAAAATTGACAAAGGATGGCAATATCCTGAGGCGGAAAAGGATTGATATGAGTCATGGAAATTTATCTGTATCTTCTTCTGGACAGGGAGGCAGTGACTCTCAAGATAAAAGGAAGCCAAAAAAAATTTTAAGATCTGCATCTGTTACTTCCAGTCAAATGGAAAGCCTCAGTAATCTGACTGCTCATCAAGCAGCTTCTTGCCATTCTGTGGAAGATGCAAACTTAGGGTCCCACCTCCCACATGGTAATGGTAAAACTTCACAACTTCAATTGATGAAGGAAGCTTCTGATTTCAATTCTGCAAGGACTCTTATGCCAATTCAAAACCTGGCGAAACCCAATTCTCTCAATTATACAGCTAAAAACCAACATGTGCCTAACCAACACGTAAGATAAGGAGAATTTTCCATTTTGTCTTTTTCCATTAATAAGATTGAAAACTGCTTTTATTTCTTCAATGAATGCATGGATGTGTAATCCCTTTATACTAAGGATCTGGCATTTTGTGCAGGAAATCTTAGACGTGAAGCTTAAATTACAAGAAGTTGAAATGGAAATGCTTAAGCTCCGAGAAAAACAGGCCAAAATGGGCAATGATTCTAAGACCTTTTTGGGATCAGCTTCTGGTACACAAGGTCAGCTCTGATTCTTAAACCTTTTTGTGATGTGGGTTGATGTTTTTCTTTGACATAGAATTTCATGACTAATGATTGGAAAAAATAATTGTCCCAGATTTTCCTTTCAATTCAAAACAGAATAGGAAAAGCAACTGTCCTTTACATCTGCATTTTTGTTTATACTGAGACACCATTGAAGTCAATACTTATCTGAATTTGCATGCTTTTAAGTGGAATGATCAATGTGAATTTTAACTTTTAGTTTGCATTGCTGATATGATGGTCCCCAATCATCATTTCTTGTACTAAAAGATAAAATTACATCATGAATGATGCAAAATTTGATTGTTTCCTGTTGCTTTACTGACCAAGAATGATGGAACAAGTTGGAGTTGAAAAATTGTAGGCATCAGGAGGAGAATATTGGAGGAGGTGGGACTGTTAGTGTTCAAGGAATGTTATGATTATCTAGGATAAATGTAAGCAGAAATCGAAGTTCTGGTTTCTTCAAAAAATAAACATAACTACAAATTATGGTAAATAACTACTGCATTTGTCAAATAGTTGTAGAAAATAAATTATAAATATGTATCAATTTCATAATGATTTAGAAATTGGCAACTTATACGTTCCAGGTTGAACTAAATTACATATTTCTTGAGTTACATTTAAATGCTGTATTTGTTCTCGTGTTAATTACACATTCCTGGAAATGACACTTTTCCAACGTTGTGGGTTGGACATAGGAATATAAATTCCTGTTTCCCTTGCGTTTAATTCACATGTGATTGATATACTACTCTTTGTATTTACACTTGCTATCTAATTATTGGCCATTACCACTATTCAGACTTTTTATCTACTAGTTTTGTCTGCTCGATTTCTGACTATTTCTTGGTATTCAAAATGGCACTGCTATTTTTCAGGTGCACAAAACCTTCTTGAGGACATTGAATCAAGGACTATTTTTGTGACAAATGTAAGATTAGTGCACTTTGTCCTTTGACTTGTAATCTCAATTCTATTTATTATTTGGACTGGTTATTAGTTCTTCGATTTTTTGATATAAAGCATTGGTGCCAGACAATATAATAAAAGCAATAAATGAATAAACTAATGCTGATAAAAGGATACTAGTTATTCAGGGTATCTAACATTTTGCTTTATGCCTACTGTCATAAATTGAAATCTTGTTGTCAGAAATTCTTCATTAATTGTTTATTATGCATAACAATGTTGCCATTTGTGGACAAAAGAGAAGATATGAATTTTCTTATTGTGTTACATGAGACTGGGTAACGTAGACATTGTGAAAAGCATTGGAAGACAAGAGGCAGCATCTGGAATCATTCCTTGTGGTCTTTCCTCACTCCAGAAGTAGCAAAAGACGAAAGAATCCTTGGCTCAATACATAACATACCTATTAACCAATATTCATAAAAACTAATAAAAGGCTGCTGCTGAGGTGACTATTGCTTTGGGTTGAGAGAGAGAATGGAGATGCCATATGGTAACCATCTTGGCTGTTGATCTTCTTGGCATAATGTGTTTATATCATGACTAAGGTTTTCAGACTATTTAGACAAGTGTATGCTTTTTGGAAATGACATGACATCAAATGAGATATTGGTTCAAATCCATATATGGATGGCTCCTTTGTAATCCATGCTTTCACTTTGTTGGCAAGGATATGTTTTCATTCTTCTTTCATATACTATACCTTTTGCTTGTGAAACAAAGAATGGTTTGAAAAACATTATGAATTACTATAAAGCTTCATTTCAATCTGGTAAGAAGAGAAAAGAAACAAAGGAAAAGCAAGGGTATTTTTTGTCTCTCTCAATGTTACATGGTTGTGTGGAGTAGACGAAAATTTGGAGGTAGGATGGAACCTTCGCTGGTGTGGTTGTGGTCGTATGGCTACAAAATCTTGTTATTCATTGAGCCCTTATATTCACTGGAGAAACTATGAGTTTTGATTTCACATATTAGGATCCCATTGTTATTCACTATTTGTTTCTCTAGTTTTGTATCAGGATCTCCTTGTTGTGATCCATCTTTTTAGCTCTGTTGGAATAATTTGTTAAAATAGGGATTAAACTTAAGTTTATATGATAATAGATTCCTTCACTTATTGTTAATTGATTTTAAGATGAAAGGTCCATTTGTGCATCTAAAAGATGTTTTCCAAAACAATGAGACAAATCTGGAAAACATTTTCCGAGGAAAATTCAGAAAATATTTTCTTGGCATTAGTGCATGTCACGTAAAATGAAATTTGAGTATTTATATAATTGACAGAAATGAGGAAAATTTCTATAATTTGAGTATTTATGCATGTAATAGAAAATTATGAAAATTTACAATTGTAAATTATAACATTCAAATGTTAGATATTATTGTTAATTTGTACATTCAAAATAACTTGTATAATAACAATCCACAACAATAAATTATAACATTCATGATCTAATATTATAAAATTCAAAGTATCACTTGCTAGAGTTTATGTATTAGAATTTCCAATGTAAGTGGGTTTAGTTCCACATTGGTTAGTGTTATTTATTATGAGTCTTGTAACCTTTATATAAAGGTGTAACTTCCACCAATTTCAATTTGATATTAGAGCTTAGGTTTTGAGAGTTCCATTTAGAAGGTGGGAGGAGGAAATGTAGTCGTCACCCTCTTCCCTCCCACTTTACATCTCTCCTATAGCTCTTTCTCCCCGTCCTCTCTCTCTCTCTCTCTCTCGACATTGGTGAAGCTTCTCCCATGCCACTCTTCTCACGTGGGTCTCTCCTATGTCGATTTTCCATCAACGTCAAATTGGGTCTCAAAACCACCTAAGTTGGGTTCCACTATAGTTGTCAGTTTCACTAGGTGTTGTTGACGCCTATTTGATTGCTCTCCACTGTTGTTGTCAATGCTTGTCTGGTTGTTCCGGTTGTAGTCACCGGATGCTCTCCACTGTTGTTGTCTTCTCCCCGTCGTCAGTCTCTCTCTCTCGGCATTGGTGAAGCTTCTCCCATGCCACTCTTCTCACGTGGGTCTCTCCTATGTCGATCTTCCACTGACGTCAAATTGGGTCTCAAAACCACTCGAGTTGGGTTCCACTATAGTTGTTAGTTTCACTAGGTGTTGTTGACACCTATTTGATTGCTCTCCACTGTTGTTGTCAATGCTTGTCTGCTTGTTTCAGTTGTAGTCACCAGATGCCACCCTTGTCTTGTCGACAATGGCATTGTTGGTCGTCATTGCCATTGTTTGCACCTGTTAGGGTTGCAAATGGGGAAGTGGGAGGAGGAAGAAGAGGAGAAAAAGAAAACTTGTAGAGAAGGGAAAAAAGGGAGAAGAAAGGGGGAGGAAGAAGAAAAAACAAAAAAAGGAGAGAGAGAAAAGAGAAAAATATTAAAAAATGGTGGAAGTAAAAAAAAGAAAAAATTATGAAAAGGAGAAAAAATCCATGAAAAAGAAAAATGTGTAATATAATATTATTTATCATTCAATATTTTCTCTCTTGGAGTTTATGGATACTTCACATTTAAAAATCCATAATACTTTGAGGTTTGTGGAATACCTTATTTTTAAAATTCACATTATTTTGGAGTTTGTGAAATACCTCTTATTAACAATCCACATTAAATATCTTTTATTGGATCGATAAAATTTGTAATTGTAGAAGCATGTGTAAATTTTTAGGTATTTTACTTATATAATATTGCTATTACTTAAATTTCTATCTATCATGTAACTCTTTTGTTTATCTTATTATGTATGAGTTTATTGCAAGTTTGATGTTTTAACTTGGGGGAGAGTATTAGAGTTTATGTATTAGGATTTTCAATGTAAGTGAGTTTAGTCTCACATTGGTTAATGTTATTTATTATGAGTCTTGTAACATGTATATAAAGAGGTGTAATCCTTATTAGTAATACAATAACAACACATTTTCTACCAATTTCAACTTCACTAATTTCACTCTTACTCCTTGCGTGTTCTTTCTTTTCTTTTTCCACTCTTACTAATTTAAAATGATCATACATTAAAAATAGAGAACCATTGTAAAATGCTTCTTCCAAGCAATCTATCCATAAAAAATAGCCCACTTTTAAAAAACCTTAATCAAAGTAAACCATCTCCAGGATATTTTGCTTACCCCAGCTGTAGTCCAGGACCAATCTCCCCTCCTGTCCTTTGGATATCTCTCCTTCCATCCATCCTCTTTGTTCCCACATAGAAAGAAAATATTCCATGTAGATATCACACAACAGAGAAAGCATCATAAACCACAGAAATCCATCACATGGAAATTTTTTTGGATATGATCTTCCTCTCCTCTCACCAACAAAGGTTTGAAAACACCAACACAGTAGTTCTTGGTGGTGATGGTGGAGGTAGCGGGGACTTTCGGGTAGATGGTGGTGATTCTATTGTAACGGCACCCCTTCAACCTAGGGGAGCTCGACCATAGGATATCTCTGCACCACCCCTTTGGCACTGCTTACCTCTCCCTCACCCATTTCTCCTACAGACTCTTAAAGGGTCAATGTTGGGGGTGAAGGAGAGGACCAATGGGAGGGTCAACACCTTCTAGTAGAACCTATTGTCAAAGCTCACGATAGTTGAAATGGAACCCATCAGAAAAAATTTTGATGTTGCCTTTTATACGGTGGTAAACGGAGAAAATCTTTTCCATATTTCTTATGTAAAATCACCTGGAAAATCCAAAAAAAATTTCCTCATTTTCCATGTATTTTTTTTGGATGCACAAACCTTTCAAAATTTCAATATGATATCAGAGTATGTTCACACACATTTATCTATAAACACTTATAAGTATATAAATAAAAATTACAAGTGAGAGAGTGTTGGAATAATTTTACATTTGTTAAAATAAAGATTGAACTTGGACTTATATAATGATTGATCATTTCATTCATTATCAATTGACTTTGAAATGAAAAATCAACAAGCGTCATTTTGGTTTCTAGTCTATCTGTAGGCCCCTTGCATTTTTTTATTTCAATACATCTATTTGCTGCTTCTGAAAAAGGGTTTTTTTGTCAATATTCTTGATATTTCTGACAATCCACTAAATGTCCTTATTTTGGTATTACATTCAATCTCTTTTATTTCAATTTTTTATTTCAATGTCCTCCGATTAAATTTCCACCATGTTTGCTTCAGTAGTTATCCGTGAGAAAAATAACGAAGTCTTTGTTTTTGAAATGTCAATATCTCATTCATCCTCAATCACAGGTACACTTTGCAGCCACAAAAGAGGAATTATCATTGCATTTTGCCAAGTGTGGTGCAATAGTGAATGTAGTACTTCTAATGGACACTGTCACTGGACTACCAAAAGGGTATTACCCTTTTCTGTTTTTTTTTTGGAGTTTTTGCTTTTCACTTATGGCATTTTCATTTCCCCTGGTGATGATCTGTAAAAGGAACCGATGGTGCGTCCTTAACTTCTTTTCAGATCTGCTTGTGTTGTCTTTGCTGCCAAGGAGTCAGCAGAGAATGCCCTAACATTGAATGGAACATCGTTCTTTTCTCGGATTGTGAAGGTAGTGGCTTTGCTCTTGTTAATTCCATGGAAAACTGGAATCATTACAAAAATCGTAGTGCCTTAGTTGTGAATATTTGATATGCTTGAAAAGTTTAGCATATAATTCCTTGGAGTAACTAGCCACGAAAACATTGAAGAATTTTCAGCCGATGAATATCAACAATAACGTGAATGCTCCTCCTCAGGTTATGCGTAAAGCCGATATGCCTGTAGCCTCCACTGAACAAAAGCAGTCGCCTGCAAAGCCATCACTGCCATTGTACTCCCAGCCTCATAAAAAGGCAACATTTCAGAGACAACGTTCCGGCACTCATCTACAATGGAGACGTGATCAGTAGTCGGTTGATGGAGAAACCACCTCGACTGTTGCTTGAACTTTGAAAGCTTTTCCAGTGACATCAATAAGAACCGTGTGCACATGTTTGGCAACCTTGAAAGATACAGATAGTGCGGCATCTCTTCTCCTTTCGTCTTTGGCTACTTGGACGGAGACACGTCCTCGGTGACGATCCAAAAAGGCTGCCGGTGAGCAGGATGGTGATGCTTGGGGAGTTTCTCTCTCTTGTTAGTTCATAAACTAGCTTCCTTTAGGGTTCATTCGATGAACCCATAAACGAAACGGGGCTTCCCCCCTGTGCAATGGATTTGATGGGTGTGGACTTTACAGAGATGAATGGATCTCTAATTTTTTGTTTTTTGGCTTTTGCAGGGATCAGCCGAGGGCTTGCTTGATCCCACCGTTTCCAATGATTGAGCGGTACACAACCTAGAACCAAAACATGTTTATGTAACATGTTTGGTGGATTGTTTGTTGGATCGCTGTTGATTGCAATGGATGTAGATGATGAAAATTAGGAAATATTTAATATTCAAAATGGCTCAAATACTCTTAATTTGAGGATATTCCCCGTGATCTCGTGGCTCTGAATGGGAATATTGATTCTCCTGGACGATTAAGGTGAAATGAGCATTGTAATTTCTTCAAGTTTAAGTTATTTGAATCTTAGTTCTTTTTGAGAAAAAAAAAAACTCTTGGGAAAGAATAATCGACCAAAATTTTAAGGCATGTGGTCCCAATGGAAGCTGTGCATCTATTCAAACAATTAATTAAAAATACGTAGAGTTGAGAAAAGAACTTTCACATGATGTTCATTGATCTAGAAAAAAATTGAGGGTACGTAGATATTGGAAAGAAATGAATATCTATGTACCGCAAAAAATATGTATAATAAATTAGTACGTAGTGTTAGAGTTATAAGAGAAAAATTTGTAATGAAGTTCACACCCGGGAACATCTCAAAGGGGTCTCTGGTTGGAAGAGCTTTCTTGAGAAGCTTTTGGGACAGCTTCTCTCAGAAGTTGTCTTGCAGAAAATAAAAGAGCCGTCCCGGATTAGACGTAACGTGCAGCTTCTTGGAAAAGTTGTCCCGGACGATGACTTATGATGTAATGAATGAGAATGTATATCCATATACGAATTATCTTTACATAATCATTATTCGTGTATGAATTAAATATACAAATGTATTTGTAATCAATGACTTTAAATAATTGCATATTTATTACCAATGTATAAATCTGACCTAGCTGATGCTACCAATAACAACGCTTAACTATGTTTCTGTTTCCTTTTATTACGATTTTTGTATTCCTAAATGATTTTTCTTTTTGGATTGCTTTCCTTTCTATACTTGTGGAACTTATTCTGTATTTGCTCTGTCTGTAACCATTAGCATCATTTTAATAATATATTTTATTAACTTTTCAAAGAAAAAACAGCTTTATGTATAAATCAATAACGGAGGTCATCATGTTAAAAACAGATTATTCCACAAATGTGGTTCAACTCTGGTGTGCCCTCTACTTTTTCATATGAATTTGCGTTCATTCTCACCATCAAAAAAATGTGTCAATTCAAGTGGCTAGGAGTGGCACAGGGTTGCAAACCTAAGGTTATTATTAAATGGAATGGTTGGAAAACATAGCAAAGTTAGACCTTTCTTTTTGTTTGATGTAAAAGTAAAATGTTATTTATGAATTGGATTGTTACAAAATAAACTTAAGACTTGTTTGTAGTTCTAGCAAACTTTCAAAATCACTTTCAATATTATTATTACTGATTTTAATGTATAAATTTTTATCACCTTAATTATTATAAAATAACTTTATTTACGAAATTAACTTTAACTTTAACTTTATCCAACTCCTTTGACTAGAACTTTCCTCAAACACACCCTTAAACTTCCAAATACACCCTAGCTTCTCCTAATGTATTAAAATAACAGATCCAAAATCTTTTTTTGAAAATTCTTATTTTTGAGATAATTATATTACATTTGTAGAATTTAGTACCTGATATCATGAGTTTAATAAAAAGCCTTTTTCACCATTAAGATATTACTTTAATGGTTTCCAAATTAGCCCTGGTACTGCCAAACTAACCCTAAAAAGCCTAAACCTCTTTGTTTCGTAGGTGTACATTTCAAACATGTGATTCCATGACCATTATATTTTTACCGTGATTCAAGCTGGCATAAGGCCCTATTGGTTGATCTGTAACCCAGAGATGTGTTCAGGCTTATTATACTTGTACCGTTGTTTGTACCCCTTGATATGAATCATTACTTGGCGATAGACAATGGTTGTAAGATTGGGGAGAACTCTTCTGACAAATCTACATACAAGAGTGTAATTCCCACCTGAGCAGAAATATGAACCAAGCTGTAATACACTTACCCACTAATGTGAACTTGGGATTAAAAGAGAGAGAGAGAGCTGAGCTGCAATACGCATCATCACAGCTCAGCAACCAACAAACAGCATAGAAACCAAAGTATTTGATATGAAATATAAACCACAGCCCATGTTGACAGCAAACAACTCTACACTACTACAGCAGCTGCTCTCAGTGTCAAGGCAACACACACGACCTTCCTCTTTCTTTTTCATGTCTGTCGTCCACTTGCAGTTTCCCCTGTTTCGTCAGTCTGTGGTCATGGGTTGGGACATGCAGCACCTGAAGCGTGCCTTCCGCACGGTGGTCAGTATCTCGGCCTCGGCAATCTCAAGCATCCGAACAACCTCCGTGAAAGGTGGGCGGACATCAGGGTTGGCATCCCAGCAGCGACTCATTACGTCTTCCAGCAAAGGCAGACAATCTAGGGGTATGACCGGTCTCACTTCCCTGTACACAACTGCAAAAGCGGCCTGAACGGCTGTCATATTTTGGAAGGGCAGCTTACCGGTGATAAGTTCCCACAGAACGATGCCGAAGCTGTAAACATCCACTTTTTGGTTGTAGGGTCTGTGTTGGATCATCTCTCTGTAACAAGGAGCAAGACAGGGTCAGACGGCGGGCATGTTTTAGGATGTGCCTTCAACATAAGCCGATAAGCACCAATCCTTCAAAAATCTTGGTAGGATCTATCATGTTTGCAAAAAATGGAAGTCGTAAGAAGTGGAGTGGGATATTGGGCAAAAGCAGCCTCTGCCTTTACACCATTTTATAGATTAAGATGATAACCACAACCAACAAGGTCACTTATGACCTACAAGGAAGCTACTACAACACGACATGCTTGCTTAGCTGCCAAACAAAGTTGTGCCACTGCTACTGAGTTGCCGTAAAAGGGGCAATCATGAAGAGACATTGAGCATCAGTCCCTTTTTTGGTTTTAACGTTTATATACATGTGGTTGTGCATAGAAAGAGATTCCTTTGGTGAGCCATAACCCATGCATGAGATGGTTCCAGAAGATGGACATCAATTGAAGTAATGCAAAATAAGACGACCATTGGAGATGATTTATTTTCAACCATCTGATGAAAATAAAATCTTTTAGCTGAAATGATGAACCAAACAGTCCCCAAAACACCGGCATATGGGAAAGACCAGAGCTTTCAGTTTTCAACATTTTGTACTAAAAACACCACCATATTAGAATTTGGGAAATGGAAACTTATAGAAAATGCCAGAAGAAAGTCACTAATAACTCACCATTTTTCAGCTGTCCACAATCTATCTTCATGACTAGAAGTGAATTACTTGATAATTTCGATATTTGTAAGAAAACACTTACTTCATGGTATTGAAGAGTTATTCCAACCTAATGCAAAGAGAAAAGCACGTATGCAAGTATGGGTTTTATTAAAAACCCTAGTGGTGGAAACTTCAACCAGCTTCTGTTTACCAAAAGAAAAGAAAATCAACACAGAAGAATAAAAGACCAAACAAAGGTCTCTTGGGTGGACACAATAACAGAACGAATACCATGCCATTGTTTAAACGTTAACACACTTATCAGAAAAGTTGTCACACAACATGCTACATAACACAACATTCATAAAATACACAAAACAATAGCTGCTATAAAAAAAACATATGCAAGACAGCCTACTTGGAAAAGCATAAACTCTGATATTGGCAACAAAGATTAGGCAAGTAAGCATGTAAGGAAATTTTAACAGTGCAAAAATACAAAAGCTACCCCAATCAGGAGGACGTTAAATGGGTATACTTACGGTGCCATCCACCGATAAGTTCCAGTTTCAGGAGTCATGCCCTCCGGTTTCACCTCGATGCGAGCCACCCCAAAGTCTGCAATTTTAATGGACTTGTCTGCAGCTATCAAAAGGTTATCTGATTTCAAGTCCCTGTGGATAAGCCCTAATCCATGCACATATGCCATTCCCCTGGCAACATCCAGTGCTTGCTTCACTGCCACCTTTAGCGGCACAGACCTGTTCTGCCTCCTCGTCAAAAACTGCCGAACTGATCCACCTTTTGCATACTCGGTCACAATGCACCACACCATTGGCTTCCTGCATGCACCGATAAACCTCACCACATTTGGGTGTTTGAGATTTGCAAGCATGGTCACCTCCTGTGCGAACTGTTGCTCCATTCCCTGCACCTTTCCTAGATCATTCTCTGGTTTTTCCAGCAACTTGATGGCAACGTCTTCTCCATTATATGTTCCTTTGTATAGCTTCCCAAAAGCTCCTTGAGCAAAAGGCATCCCCATAACAAGCTTCCTCAGATCAATCGTCCACTCGTCATATTGTGGAAGACCTTCAGTTGGGTAACGGTCATCCATCAGAGCCTGGGCTAGTTCATCATCGCTAAGGCCATGTGATACCTTTCCAGGGCGAAGCACGCTCTGGCCAACAGAACAGGTGTTCATGGGAATATGGCGGATGCCCGGAGGCTGGTGGCGTATAAGGGTGTGGGAATCATTTGAACCAACACTACTGTTATCAACGGACATGGAAATAGACCCACCACCGTTGCTCATCAGTAGGCTATCAACGCTATCTACGGACATGTTAGTTCCCTCACCAAGCTTCTGATAGAATCTTCCCATGTCATAAAAGCTGTCGACACCATCACGCCCACCCCCCACCCCCCCTCCTAAAATACCTGGAAATTTTGGCCCCTCCAACATATTTCCCTCCCTTTGACTACACCTCAAACAAAGCTCACTGCCGTGCTAAAAGCCAGAGAGAAATACCTATCACCCACTTAAAGCCAGTCTCCATTTGAACCTGATTTGAGCATTCCCACTCAGCATCTACGCCACTAACACACAAGCACAGGGTGGCCAACGCCACAACAAGTGCCAATTAGAGACAGAACCCTAACCTTCCCTTTCTCACCCAACATTATTGTTTCACAATCACCTACAAAAAACAACAAAAGGACCACATTTTTAGCAAAACCCTAGACAGAAACGGCCGAATCATACACAAAAAGCAAACCCAGAAAGCCTCTTGAATATGCAGAAAAATATCAATCGAGAGAACCAACCAAAACGCTAATTACCACATAAAAATCCCAACTTTCAGCTCCGACTTCCCGAAACTCACCTCCTCCCCGGAGATATTGATGGACAGCAGGACGAGTCCGGTCTACCTGTGCTGCTTGGATTCCCGAGGATGGCAACCTTGGATGTTCATGGAGAGAGAGCTGGGCACTGGCACTCTCATCAGTCTCCCTCAACCTCACAAGCAGGTTTGATTGGGAGGGCTGGAAATTTTCGGTCTTCGCTTCGGGAGGGGAGCAAGGAAGACCACCAGAGAAAAGCAGGGAAAGGAAAGAGCAAGCCGTGTTGTGTTCTGTGTAGTCGCCCTCCTTTTGCTATCTCTGCCCTCTTTTGTTTTTTTTCTTTATCATTTTATAAGGTATTTGTACGAAAAAATAGTTGATACCGTTGGATTTTTTTTCGTTAGATTTTTAGCTTTCCTTTACTAACTTCGCTCTTCTACATTTTTATGTAAATAATTTTAAGATTAAAACAAACGAAAAAGTAATTTTAATAAAATATATAAATTAATTAAAAAATAAAAATATTTTTAAAAATTAGAAGCAGAAAAAAGTGAGTAATGATTCAATTTTATTTGAATTCATATTACAGCATTCTTTTATTACGGATATTTAAATATTGACATTTATATTACTTTTATCTGTGTTATCTAAAATGATTTATTAAATTTGATATTCTTGTACAAAATGCACGGACCCATAAAAAAAATAGAAATACAACCAAAAAAACATGTACACATGATTTATCGAGAAGTATCTGTACGTGTGTCACGTTAAATTTGTTTAAGACTTATGCGTTTGACAATGGAGAGTTTCGTATCTTTACTATATAAATTTTTATATAAAATTTTTTATTTTATAATTATTTATTATATAATTTAACATTATTTGTAAAATTATTTTTAATTTTAACTTTTTATAATTAGAATTAAAATGTCAACTAAAATATATAGTTAAAAATAAAGATACACAATAAATAACTCTTAAGTACTATTTATTTAAACATTTTTCGTTATATATCGTAATTTTTTTATTATACATCGTTGTTTAAGCAAACACAAATAAGTCTTTTGTTATCAAATACACGTTTAACTTTTAAATCTTAAATTTTAAACACTAATTTCTATTTAATCCGACGTTATCGAAACGTGATAGGCCGTGATGTCATCGATGTGTTGACCAAGAAAATCGTGACTGACGTTGACCGTCGATTGTGGTGGTAAGACAAAGGTATCGTTTAATTGTTGAGGCGTTTTAGTAATGTAAGTTGAATTTTATGTTAAAAATGTAATATTTATATTTTTTTAAAGTTATAATAAATAAATAAATAATAATATGTAGTATTTATTATAATAATACGTTGATGATGTTTACTTAAAAGGTACGATGAGTAACGAATAAAATATGTAACAAAATAATGAATAACATAAATAATTTTTTAAAATGTGATAATAATTTTTTTTAAAAAAATTATCACTTTTAATAAATAAAAAAATATTTAATAAATGAATTGTAAAATAATATAATATATAATAAAAAATATAATATAAAACCTCATACAACCGACGCCAAAGACAGGTGGTGTTGTCGAGGCGTGCGGCGTTTCGTCGGCTTGCTTGACAAGTTCGCTCTTCTGTATCAATCGTCTTCTTTTTTTTTAAATAAATGTTGCACGATACCGTACGCTTGATTTCTTTTGAAAAAAAAATGTTGAATGGACTGGACTGGTTTATTCTTCGAAGGAGAAAAATATCGATCGCCAACACGTTATGCTAATGGGCGATGGCTTGTGACTGGCGTTGCTTAAACGTGACGTGATCGATTAATAAATGAGTGAGAGAAAAAATAAAAATCTTAACACGATTTAAAACACCACCACATCACCGGTTGCAGTTGTTTCGGCTCTCTCGCGGATATGGAAGTACGGACCATCAGTCGTATGCACGTCCGTGCATGTGAGAAGATAACGAAGAATATTAGAATATTTTCCGGAGATGATATCAAAACATTTTCCTATCTCAGGCTGCATTTGCGAGATTTACGTTATTTTAGAAAATATATAATTTATAATAAAAATAAAATAAAATATTATTTTAAATATCATAATAAAAGTAATACTCTTAATTCTAATTTATTATTCAACTTAACATTTTACAATTTATTATTCAACTTAACGTCATTTCAAAACTGCCCTTGATTCTAATTTCTCATCGTTGTTGAAGTTTAAGTTAAAATTAACAAACTCTTTGTCTCTTTTTTCTTTCGTAGTGATTATATATTCATGATAAAAAGCGTTTAAAGGGTGAGGCATGGAACCAAAATCATGCAAAAATAAGTGAGTTTAAAACATGAACATGGCACAAAAGGATCATTCATTGTTCAACTTCTTTAGCATGATCACTCCAACGATGCGAGACATCTAGTTCAACTATTAGAGCGATAGAAGTATCGGTGTTGATCACACCAATGTCAGCAAGAAAGATAGATCAAACATTTGCATCAATTACGGCTTCAAAAGCTAAGCTAGCACGAGAAGAAGAGTGATTTAATCAAAAGTTAGTGAAGTTAAATGTATTAGAAAACAAGGAGGCTATGTTTAGCTGGTATTGCTTGAAGATTAAATTATTATCATAAAGCCAAAGATTACAGCAATTTTACGGTTATGAAGAGCAAAGACAAGGAAGTCATAGTTAAAATTTAAGTGAGAGCTCAAGGCAATAGTCAGATCCCAAAATTCTACAAGAAGGAAGCAATTTTTAAAAAGTTGCAGAGTAGTTTCCGTAACTAATCTGGCCATAGAAAGGACAAGAAGAACCTCCTTATCAACCCTTTTTTAAGCAGATTATGAGAATTTTATCTTACTGAAGTAACCACATGAATATTTTAACTTTACGAGGGATAGTGGATTTCCAGACTTGAAGATAGGGAATTTCAAACCTTCGTCAGAAAGAAAGAAAGAAATAACATGATTTACAAGAATAATAACCATTATTAGAGTGGAGCCAATTAATAGAAGTGTTAAACTCAACTAAAAGTAGATTGGTAAAGATACTAAACAAAGCAGCAGCAGAGTTTTGGTGAGCCAGATAATATTTTTAGTGCTTGCATTAATTTGTAAAGAAACTCAATGCTCTTTTAACAGTAATTTTGGAATTATTAAAGTAAGAGTAAGGGAGATTTGTATTTTTGAAAAATATGAGAAATTATAAGAAATTTGATTTATTATTTTTTATTATTTATCAATGAAACAAATCTTCAAGGTGAATTTAAGTTGGCAAGAATTTAGCCATTTATTTTCTAGAAAAGAGTCCCACATGAAAACAATAAAGTAGGTTTTCTAATGATAATTTAAATGACCTTTTCCTCGAGCACATGGAAAGTTAAAAGTAACTCATACATTTTTATTATAAGCTAGATGATCATAAATAGATGGTAAAATTTTTGTTTAAATTAAATAAGTATTGATTCTTAGTCTACAAATTTTGAAATTTGATATGTTTTCTTTTAAATTTAAAATATTGATTATTAAAAAATATATAATAATAAATCCAAATCAAATTAACATAAAAATTTAATAAAAATCATATTATGAATCAATTGATTATATATTTATTTTTAATTTTGAAAATAAAATACTAATAAAAGGAGCATTTTGTTTTGTTAATTTTTTTCTACCTTGGTGTATTTATTTGCACTACTTCCAACTCTTAGAGTGGATTGAAGTTTTTTTTAGAGCTGTGTAAATAAATTTTTTTTTTATTAATGTGATAGTTTCAGGATTTTAGAGTACTAGCTCTAATGTAATTGATTTCTTACCTGATAAAGGAGTCGTTCGTCTACAACTCCTCAAAATAGTAGTTGCTCCTCAAAGTCCAAAAGACATGACTATTCTCCTCGTATGTTGATTTCGTAAGCGATTTTTAAGATTTTGGTTTTATATTTTTTTTTGAAATCTTTGATTTTTCAAAATTTCGTTTTTCCTCTTTATTTTTCAAGATTTTTTAGATTTTTGTTTTACTTCATTGTTTAGTTATTTTTGTAAGTAAACGTTAATTATTTCATCATTTGAAAATTTACTTGTAAAAATTTTAGTTATTAATTTTTTTTTATGATTGAATTAGAAGTATTTATCAAGAGTAGTGTAATTTAATTTAATACATTATAATTTTTAAAATTAAAAGTATTTTATTATAACGATTGAAAATTAAAATCCTTATAAAATTGATCTGTTAACATACTTTATTTGTACTTAAATATTTTTAATATTATATAATTAAAATTTTATAAATACTTTTATTTATTTTTTAAAATATTTTTAATAAAACGTATTCTTAAAATAATGTTAATAATATTTATAAGAAAATTAACTTTTAAAAGTAAAATTAAATTTCTTTTTTAAATATCACTTCAACTGTAACTCTTAAATTATCACTTATCTTTTTAAATACTATTCTTTCGAAATACTACTATAATACCATCCTAAAAATCAAAAACTATATTACGAACACACGAATACTACTGTACTTTCACGCTCCTCTCCAGTACCACCGCCACCACCACCACCACCACCACCACTAGGGTTTTGTCAAGCTTCCTCCTTAGCGTACCAAAACGGGTGGAAGACGAAATACGATGAAACTTGCGGGGCTGAGGACATCGGAGAACGCCCACGACGAGTCGATATGGGCTGCGGCCTGGGTCCCGGCCACGGAGATCCGCCCCTCACTCCTCCTCACAGGGTCCCTCGACGAGACCGTCCGCCTATGGCGGCCCGACGAGCTCGCCCCCGTCGCGGCCCCCAGCACAGGCCATTGCCTCGGCGTCGTCTCCGTCGCTGCTCATCCGTCCGGTTCCATCGCGGCGTCGGCCTCACTTGACAGTTTTGTACGGGTGTTTGATGTGGACAGCAATGCAACCGTGGCCACGCTCGATGCGCCTCCCTCGGAGGTCTGGAACATGCAATTCCACCCAAAGGTCTGATCTTTGGCGGGTTTTTTTTTCAAATTTTTTGTGTTTTTCTTAAATGAGGTGTTTGGTTTATTTTGGACAAAGTGTGTTGAAATGCTGTCATGTGTTGCATTTGGAACACCCTTTGATGTGTGAAGTTAATTAATTTTATTTAGGGCTTTGATATGCTTCAAAGACTCAATTAGATGGGAAAACATTTGCTTGGAAAGCCTTGTCTTCGGTATTCTGCTATGGTCATTGCCTACGTGTCGAGAAAAAATGGAGCTTTTGTCCTTGGCATCGTAAGTTGTTTGTTACGGTTTGAATGGAATGAAATCGTTAATAAGATATATGAATTTGAACCTTGCAATGGAATGCTTTGTTTTCGTAAGTTAGGGCTGTATTAAGATAGATGGCTAAAAGCGAAACCACAGAAAGTTGATTGTCTGATTTTTAATATGTTACCTTTTTTACTGTAAATCTGATTGATCTTCCAGGTGCATGTTACCTTGTACCCAAAATTTATGTTCATATCTGCAATATTTCGGGACTTGGCAAGTTGGCATCCATTATGGTTTTGACTATTTAGACAATTACAAGTGGATAAGATTAGACAAGATAGAAATAATATATTGTTCTTAAGGTTGGCTAAATTTCTATTACCCTGTAATTATGAATTCAGTGTTTGCATATAAGCCATCCTAAGCGAAATTTTTTAATATCAATTAGCTTTTCTGCATAGGAAAGAGATGGGAAATATAGATTTGGGGCCCCATGCCCAGGAGGCTATTCAGAGATATCGTTAGATGGGAGAAGTGGTTTCATGTCCCTTTTGTCTGCATAGCACACAAGTTATGGTAGCAAGTGCTTTTTTACCAGTCTATCAGATGCATAATGTTGACTTATTATGATACCGGACACCAAATCCTTTTCTGGTTCTGAGGGAAAAAATTGCAGCTAGAATTTTCTGGTAGTTAATAATACATTTGTAAGAGCTGGAGATCAGTCAAACGTTCTTAATCTAGTCATTCTATTTAAGGTGTCACCTTTTTCACCAATAAAAAGCATCTCCTTTTATTGTTAACGTCCATAATCCTAAATTTTGGATCTTCCCTGTTATTGTTTTCTCCGACTTTGATTCTCTCTATCAGTTTTGTGATTAGAATTGTAGGATGGAACAAAATCAGTTGAAAAATAGGTAATTAACTCCCTCTACTCTTGCATTGAACAGAGGAAAACCTTGCCTGACACAGGCCTTATCACACCTTGTGCTACTGATTGTCTCAGAAGGCAATGCTACCACTCATGCTCTGTACAGATTCATTCATGCAAATAACTTCGTAGTTGTAATAAGACACTGTATTTTTGTCATCATGTTTTTTGATCATATGCTATAGTTCTAACATCAAGCAGCAGCTCTTAATAAGATCTCTTGGCCACACCAAAATTTGAGTTTCTTTGACCTTTAGTGAGAAGTATGCTTCCATCAATTAATGTAGTTCCCTTTTTCCACAACCTTTCCTTGAAAATCTACCACAATGTCGAATTGGCTGTCATTAGAGTTTATGAATAAATGGATGCTTATATGGATCCTATGTAGAGTTATGTTTGTCTCACATTGCTACAGTTATGCACTAATGCCGGTTCTACAGATGAAGTTTCACATTGCTAGGGTTATGTTTGTCTCTTCCATGTAGCTTTTATGTGTAGAGGTTATGAATAACATTCTACTTTTGCCTATTTCTTGTGTTCAAACTTAATATCAAAGTTTAGGCTTTGGAGAGTCTATTAAGGTTGAGAGATCTAGGTAAGGAGGAAAACCTTGGTCACACTCTCCTCCTAACCACCATTACCATCACCAGCTGTCGCTAACCTTCTTGTGATCACCCTTGTCCCTCTAGTCCCATTCCTCATTGTCGTAAACACTCTCTTCTTCTCCCACATGTGGTACCAACCATCAAGCTCACCATCAACATTGCTAGTCTGTGTCTGCCTAGTTTCCATGTTGTTGGTGCCCCTCTTACATCCAAGCCACTTTCCCATTGTTGTCATCATAGCTTCACTCCTGTTAATGACCTCGCCAATTGTCTCCCCAACAAGTTCTTGGTGTTGTGTAGACCAAACCAAAGTATGCCATCTTGGATCGCAATAGGATCATTTTCAGTTGTTTTCTTCATTGACACCATTGCGACTGCTCTTGCCGTCCTCTCTCTCTCTCTTTCTCTCCCTTGAGCAAGCTATTTTGAACTCTCTCCCACTGACACGTTGGATTTTGCTGCAAGAGGGGGTAGCCGGCAGTGATGTCTTTCTAACGAGTTGTGGACAAAGGAGGTGAAGGAGAAGAGAAAGGAAAGAAGGCAAAAAAGGAGAAGGGAAGAAAGAAAAAAATAAAAAAAGGGGAGATAGACGTATAAAGAAGAATTGAGAAGGGGTAAAAGGGTGTGTGGGAACATGATACAAAATAGGCAAAAAGGAAGAAAGGAAAACAATATGTATAAAAAAAAATCAAAAAAATGGTGGAAGCTCAACAAAATAAAAATATGGACAGAAAAATTAGACAAAAAATGTTTAATACTCCATTATCAATCTCTAGTTGTATTTTTCTCATGTAAGCATTGATGTTGTAGTAGTATTTCTCCGTCAAAGTTGTGTGCTCTCTACAATATTTATCTTGATATTGGACAATGTTGTTATCTTTATTAGATGATTAATGATGGTTGTATTAATTTTTGTAGGAGTGTGTTTGTGCAAAGTTTTTTTAGTATGTGCAAATGTTCATATGTTGAATGATTATAATGATGTCAATAACAAAATAGCGTATGCACTTCTTAAAGTGTAGTCAACCAGGGTTTGACTAATTTTTTCTTGATTATATAATATTCCTGCTACTTCTAGTTAATGTCTGTTTATTATGTATTTTCTTATTTAGTTTATTATAATCTGTTTATGTATGAGTCTATCTTAAGTTGGATGCTCTAGCTTAAGGGAGAGTGTTAGTGTTAAGTGTGTTGTAGGTGGGTTTAGTCGAACATTTTTAGACTTGTGTTTCTCCCTTCCATGTGTCCTGTAAAGGCTTGTTTGCTTATAAATAGCAATCTACTTTCATCCATTTCGTGTGTGTTCCAACAGCTGCTACATTTATAAACATCACTTTTCTTTCTAGGGGCCATAAACTAGAAATCCATACATGATGGGTTTTTCCATGCTCTAGTTATCATTATGACCATGAGAGAACCCTACATTTGGGCGGTAGAGAAGGTTACCATTCTATTTTCTATGAAGTTGGCATGCTTGTTAGATCTTGCACACCAAAGGAATTGCATTTATCTAACACTTGGACTGGGAGCTGTAGATGATGTTGTGTTACAGACAAATATACAATAACAGGGTAAAGAAGGTTAAGCTGAATGGTTATGAATTAGTCATAGACTGAGGCTTATCACTTCATAAATGGCCAATATGCATTAATAATTATTCCATAATTGTTTTTATCTTATTGACTTTATAATACAGTGAAAGAGAGCTTTATCAGGCATGGTTATAGTGAAGCAGGAATGGAAGTTATTATGCATTCTTCAAGTTTGTATTGTGTATCATCTATTGGGGATAATGAAGTTGGTCTTTTATGCTACCTTAAAGGGAGAAAATTTGAGTTCAAACCTAGGAGAAAAATTATCTTTATCAAAATTTTTTTGTACCACCTATATACTATTCAACAATTGATTTTGCATGCATTTACTTCTGTTGATTTTGATATCTGCAGGGTGCAGTACTGGCAGTGGCTGGCGGTGCTAGTGGTTCGATTAAACTATGGGATACATCAACATGGCAGCTCATTGATACACTTCCAGTTCCCCGTCCCGAGGGAGCTCGACCAGCTGATAAGAGTGGAAGCGGAAAATTTGTAATATCTGTTGCATGGAGTCCTGATGGCCGGTGGTTAGCATGTGGATCCATGGATGGCACGATTGCTGTTTTTGACGTTACTCATGCTAAATTTCTTCATCACCTTGATGGCCATTTCATGCCTGTCAGATCCCTTGTGTATTCTCCGGTAGAACCTCGTGTACTTTTCTCTGCATGTGATGATTCCCATGTACACATTTACGATGCAGAAGGCAAGAGCTTGATTGGGGCCATGTCAGGGCATGCAAGCTGGGTATTGTGTGTGGATGCTAGCCCAGATGGTGCAGCTATTGCAACTGGTTCCAGTGATAGGACAGTGAGACTCTGGGATTTGAGTATGAGAGCTTCCGTGCAGACCATGACCAACCATACAGACCAGGTGTGGGGTGTTGCATTTCGACCACTTGGTGGCACAGATGTTCGTGTGGGTCGACTTGCAAGTGTTTCGGATGACAAGAGTATTTCTTTGTATGATTACTCATGATGGCTGCAGATCTTATCACCGAAGGTTTTCATACAATATTCTGGGTTCATTTCCGAGGAAAGGATGCAGCATATGTTCAGTCACAAGCTATTGTTTTGGCCCTAGCCATCTGGCATCAGTTTTTCGACATTGTAAGCTAAACCTATCATTACCCTAGTCTGGTAGATCGACTGACCTTAGTGTGCCCAGCAAATGGTAGTTTCTTGTTCCTTCCAAACCTGTAGTAAGCATTTTACAAAATTTGAATGACCTCGTGACCTCTGTTGAGTTGTCAATGCCTCTGCTAGGATGCGATTTCTTTGCTGGTTGCCCTTCAAATTGGAATTCCAACATACTCCTTGTAAGTTGTATCTTATTGCCCTCTGTTTTCCTGAGATACGCTCGATTGATATTTGTTATTGGTGTTTCATGAATACCATGTTTTGCAACAGTCATGCCACTTCCCTCCCTGTTGTCAGAACTCTGGATCCCCCCTTTGCATGTATTTGTTTAGGCCAAGGATGTATTAAACTTGCAGGTGGTAATGATGTAATTGACCGTGATGTATTGAGTTACAGAATTTCACTTCAAAGACATGAAGACTTACTTTTGAAGTTTGAAACTTGATTAGAAGTAGTTTTAGTAGGGGTTTGTTAAATTAATACAAAATTACAGGTGGATTTGTGTTTTTGAAAAATGTTAAAAAAAAATTTGAATGGTTAAATTAATACATAATTTTGTATTTTATATCTATTAGTTGGATGCAAACTATGGATGCGTTTGAAGAGAATTTCAATTAACTTTGAGAATTAGAGTTAAAGTTGAATATAATTTTATGAATGAAATTAAAATTATGTAATAAGTAGAATGATAAAAATTTATATATTAAAATTTTTGTAATAATAATAAGGTTAAAAGTAATTTTAAGAATAATACTAAACGAAACTTAACTGTATGATTCTGATTTCCGTAACTGTTAACTAATCACTTTATTATAAATTAAATGATTAAATAGTGTATTTTGTTTTTAATAATAAAATAAACGAAAAATATTAAACACCTACGAGAGAAAAAAAGGTTTCAGGTTGCGATCAGTCCAGCGGTGACCTCGGACAGTCGAGCCCAAAAATATTGGCGGCCACGAACCCTAAGGGTGCCGTCTCTCTTTCCTCCATGGCGGCTGCCACCACTGCAAGGTCCATTTGCCGTTCCATCCCTATCAAGCATGCCGTGGCAAAGGTCACCACACGTTCTCGTTCTACCGGTGGCCGTCCTCCCCTCCCCCACTTCCCGAAGCGCAGTGGTCGTCCTTCCTCCACAACTGCTCGCTTCCTCAGGCAGATATCGCATCGTTCATGTTCTTGATCTCTTCTTTCTAATGATTTTTTGCTGGATTCTTAGCTTATCACTGTTTTTCTCTGTTTCTGTAGGTCACCTGTTGAGCTGAGCAGCTGCGTGGATTCACTCCTGCCAATGCATAGCGTTACTGCTTCGGCCCTCATGACGTCGATGCTCTCGCTTTCACACCGGGGTTACGTCTGGATATCGGAAGGTACTATTTACTGACTTAGCGTCTCATTTGTATTCCATGTTAGAATGAGACTTATTTTTTGCGGTTCATGCTTACCTTACTTTTGCTGATGTTCAAAGTTGGAACAATTCTATTTGTTTCTTACGTGCCGTTCCATTTGGCACTCATCATGAAGCAACAAGATAAAATGTGCCACAAAAAAATTGAAGATGTATACTGCCACATTTGTTTGCAGTTGCAGTTTTAGTTATTGTACTGTAACTTGAGTTGGTTAGAGTTATTGTTAGTTAGAGTTGGAGTTGCATTTGCTTGAAGTATTCGTAAGTTAATTTTTGTATTGTCAGTTTCTTATATTGTGCGGTATAATGTTGTTTGTCAAATTGTTCATTAGCTAGTCTATAGTAATGGGAGCTTAAGTTTGATAAACAAACATTGCCATTGTACTTTCAAATCATTAGGTTTGTGTCATTGAAAATCATGAAAAAGGATATGATAGAAATTCATTTCCATGTTTGTTTCATAGGCTTATCATTTTAAAGATATTCATTTCCGTGATTTCGGACCTAGTAAATGAATTTTTGTATTTCCATTTGACGTGCATGCTACACCTCGCTTGATCAATGCATCCAGTAAATGGGTATATATAAAATATTAGAAATAATATAAATTCCTATGATAAAATTATTATTATAAAAATAATAATGAATGCAGTTTTCATTAAAAATTATTATTTTAAAATTTTGTATTATAAAATAAAATTTTCTATAAATTAATTAGCATTTTAAATGAATATATCAACTTAATTCAAATTCCTTCCGATTCCATTAGTTAAATTTCCACCGGTTTACACAAACACCTGAATATCAATTTTTGTCAATTTCCTATATACGTTCAAACACCCTCAATAATTCTATACTTTCCCATTATTTTCATTTTCCATGATTTTCACATTTTTTGTTATTTCTTTACTTATCATTTCTATATATACAAATGAACATTCTGTAGATTCATTTCTTGATTCATCTGCTGTTGAACTAATTTATTTACAAGGGTAGCACGTAATGAGCAACAAAGATGGTCAAGATGCATCTTTCAACCCCTTAAATCATGCGAAGATAAATCTCTAAAAATCGCATGCAAGTAAAGTCCATTGGGTGGGGATTTATCTCAATAGATATTCTACGTCGTGGCTATGAGATAGTACCATTTCGGGATAAAATGAGTATACCCTGTCAAGTCGTTTGAACCAGTTTAAAAAGTCCTTTAGGTGCAGCCATGAGGAAGGAATGCTTAATTAGTGTTAATGGCATTAGCATTAGAGGAAGACTAAGAGCATAGAAATAATAAAGGAGACACCAATATGCATAATCCAGCTAAAACACTAACAATAGAGAGTAGATTCATGCTGCTTTACCTGACATTGTGTTGTGAAAAATGTATCTTCCATATGTAATTCTACAGTCATAGGATGGCTATGTAATAGTTATGGGTGGAATTATAGTGTTTGGGCTTTTCGATTGAGTTTCTTTTTCTTTGTATAATTGTGCTCAAGTGTGGATCATGGCACATTTTCATGACTTTATAATGCTGCACATTGCTTTGTTGGTACACTCTATTGCTTTGATTTATGATTGTTACCTGCATGATTTTTGAGTTTTTAAGAATCGACTGGGTATATTGTAAATTCCTTATTATCACAGAAACAGTATACATTTCGTAAATCTTTAATTTCTTTTGCTGGTTAAAACATTAACGTCCATTACTATAGATATTTTTGGCATTTTTTTTGTCTATTTTAAATTTCAAGAAATGGTGATAGCCAGATTCCAGAGGAGTGTGCATGTATTTTTACTACGTATTTTATAAGATGAGGAATATAGAGACGTTTTTTGCACAATCATTTTTATAAAGACAAAGGACTTTTTTTATTCCAATATCATAATTTTCATCCTTTGCCCATGTTTTCTTCTCCTGTCTTTTGATTTTAATAAAAGAACCTTCTCTGTTCCTTCTGTAGGACTGGATGAAACTAGATGAACAACAAGCTGGAAAAAGGTGATTAGCTTCGTAAAAATATCCATCCTATGTTTAGTTGTAATTAGAGGTTGGCTCACGTAGCTGGGGCATCATTTCTGAATGCCAATTAGTGGGAGATGGTGCTTTTTTTATAGACTTTGTGGAAGATGTCTCTGTTAATCATCTGTTTACATGGCTCTTGTCTTGTATGTCAAAGTCTTTGTTCGAAGATTCTCAGGTATACACAATCTTGTAATGGACATAAGTATAACATAAAAGCTTCATGGACATACAATTTTCAACAAATATAGATTCCAAATGTGGTCTTTGTAATCAGCATATGCCCCTTTTTGCTGTTTAAATCTTCCTTAAAGTAATTTTCTGAGATTTTTTCCTTTATATTAAAGCACTTGTGACACTGTTTCTACTTTCATTAAACGTATTTCGAGTTAATCTCTTGTTCTTTGTTATTTAATCAGAATTTTTTAGGACGTCATAAATTTGTGTTGTAGTGTAGGAAGCAAATGAAAATAGGAATGATGACATGGCTCAATTTGTGTTCAATCTTACGTCTTTAGCATCTTTGATTTTGTAGATTAATTCACTTTGGTTATCTGGGGTATTGCTTGCATAAATCTATCTCATGATGGTCATTTTGCAACTTTGACAATGATTGCTTCCATCACGACAATATTTTGTTCTGGCACAATTACAATTTTCTTCTTTGTTTCTAAATGATCTCCTGGACCCTGGTTGCAAGAGTTAATATTATATCCTGCACATTGTAGTTTTTGTATTTTGCAATTTTTTCTATTTTAGTTGCACCTGATCACTTGAATCTTGAATTTTGATCCATCATGTTTGTCCTTGCAGGTAAAGATGATATGTGAAAACAGCTTTCTTTTTATTTGCGCACCCTGTCACCTGGTTGTGGAGGCTGCAACTGGTTTTTGAGAATTCAACTTTGGCAGTTCTTTAATATGGTGCCTACCTGCTTGCATTGGTTTCATCGTTGTAAAATGTAGAAAAATCCATTCAGGCGGAAGAGAAAATCGGGAAATTATTGAGACAAGAAACTTGAGTATGGAATGGTAGTTGCCATTTTGTCATTTATATGCCCATCGGTTAAGATCAATTTTCATGCTGAAGATGTTTCTGCTTACAAGTTTTGAACTGCCTATCGTCAACAAAATAAGTCCTTGTCTGCATTTGGTTTTAATTTACTTATACTCTGGATATCTTATTTGCTCCACTCATGGCTTAGAACTAGCCCATTTCGTTTGCAATAATTGACCATTCTAAATTTTTTTTTTTGATACACCATTTTGACTAATTCTGTAAAACTGTTGGCTGTGACGGCCCTGATGTCAAACTACAGGTGTGAACGCTGTTTTACGTGAGGAAAAGGTTGTAGTGGAAGTGCTTTGTGTTATTGGGATGGCTTCCGAAGGTAAACATGAAATGGGGTAGCTTACCTTCTTGGTACCACCAAGTGGGAGTCATTGATCCAAGTATCATCCATTCCACGCATCAACCAGATTTTCTCCAAAGGAGGAAAGCATTCTATTTGAAAAAGGGAAAACGAAGTCTGTTGTATTACAGATTCTGGATGCTTGATTACTTGGTTATTTTCGTAATCAGAAGATTGATCGGTACAGAATGCGTTTCACGCAGAAAAAGATAGGTGGCAGAATATTTTTACTTTAGTAAGTTCAATCGAACATCGGAAAATATGTGTGTCTTGTACAGGAAATTTCAAATCATGGATAAAAGAATCTTTTGCGCGGAAGATATTGCACATGAAATTTGGGATCTTCATCGACATTAAAACTGTTTGACAACCTCTTAACCTATGTGATGTACGAGGACAACCAAATATCTCCCATCCGGGTGGTTATGTGCTAATATATAATTGGGTTACTCGTGAATATTTTCTTACTGTGTTGATTTCAAACTCAAATGAATGCCGCTTGCGTTTTCTCTGGATAACACTGCTTGGTGATCGAAGACGTAGAAGAAACGAGTTAGAAATGTGAAGTATGCTTGTCAGTAAGGGGACTATTAAGAGGACCAATGTTTTCCATAAAGCAATAAGTTTTTCAAATAGATGGATGAAGCACCACATTCGTTCAGGTGATTGTGAGAAAATCAAATGAAATGAATATACAAGTGTGAAACCAAAAGAAAACATTATTCTTTCATATTTCACTTTTCGAGTGGAAAAAACGAAATCCCCTAGATCTTATGATGAAAATCCAAGGAATATATTTTCAATGAAAACATACACAAATATTTACATTCAAGTACAATTTTTTGTCAAACAAATAAGCTCTTTTCATTTTGGTTTTTGTTGATTTCCTTTCATTTACAGACAAACTTGAAACACGAACTTTTGACAAAATATGGACCACCTGCATCATGAATCTTTGAAATAAAATATTTGGGTTCACCTGCATCATGAATTTTCGACATTTATAACTTTGTAATATGAATCACAGTTGATAATCGATCCATTAAATGTAATAGTTTGTTCACATGAAAGTTTCAATATAACATACTAAAAGAAGATACCATCAAATTGCAGAAACGCATTACAAGCCTAGCAAGATCTCACTCGGAAGGTTCTTTTGAAGGACTTAAAAAGTTATTGAACCGAGAACAAACTGGATTAACAAAAGTAATGGGGACTGGAAATCGATGACAGTCATCCAGAATTCTCTGAACATCATAGCTGTTTGGATGAAGCCAGCACCCTACAACGATATTCTCCAAGTGCCCATATTGGAAAAATATTCCGATATGCAGAGTAGCTGATCATGCAATTTCTGTTGAACACACCTATGATCTCCTGCGACAACAAAAGGAAAATAAATAAAAATGCACATACTCTTTTTGCCTAAATTTATATAATAATAAAAACAAGAAAATCGGCGCATAGGACTTCAAAAAGAAAACTAGTAAAGCTGGAAACTAACAGTGTACAGCTAAATAGTACAAGGAGAAAATCATAAAAAGCACAACGATAGAAAGTAGAAACGTAATAAGAGATAAGAGCAACTGTGTCCATCTACAAATAAGAGGGTTGTTTTCCACGATTTGTCCCAGATCTTGCTGACCCAAATATTTATGTAGGTTTTCTAACACTTGATTAATTTTCTTTAGACATGGTATTCAACTTCAATTTTGTATTGAACTTTGGTAAGTTGAAAAATCAATGTGTTGAAAAATTTCAATGTCAGAGTTATGTCTGTGGAAATATAATAAAGAAAATCACCTTTTATAAATTGCCTTGTCCACTTCATTTTCAATGTTTGTTTTAAAGTAGAAAAATTGACATGTTTTGTTAAAATTTCGTCTACATGTTTTGATGTTTGATTACAAGCATGACAGACTCAAAGGAAGTCCTCCAAAAGATCCTTTGCATTCTCTTTAATTTTATGTCACAGATATCTTCAAGAAAAAGATCTAACAAGTTGAATGAAAGCAAACAAAAAAAGGAATTAGGACTAAATGATTTTTTCTGACCTAACTTTGCAAGTGACCTCAGCATCGAAAACAACAGCACAGAGCAAAATAATAAAATGTTGTAAGCTTTTCAAAAAAATAAGGCTTACTTCTTGTGGAAAATCTCCATTCTCCATCTGTGAGTTAATTAAGACTCTTGCAGCACGTTGCAAAGGTGTTGGATCCCTCTCCACCTAACCCATAAAAATTATTGATTAGCAAAGGATTCTAATTCATAGTCAGATTACAGTTATCACTATTCTCTTTCATATTCTAACTTTGAATACTGAATTACTGTCTTATTTACTTTATAATTTGTAAAATTTTTAAGAACTGGAGTATTTGTTTTTTTCCCGAGAAAAGTACTACCATCAACCAGCTAGAGAAAATAGCAGACATTTGTTGTTCAAAGTTGCTCTTTTATTTTCAAAATCATTCATCAGTGCACATTAACGGTACCCAGAGTCAACATAAATCAACTTTGCGACCCTGATTTGTATATGTTTAGTATCCACGGAAAACCCTTTATTTCGGTATAGGTTTGTTGAACAGTTCATTCTTATTTTAATATTGATGCACTGACAAAATAAACTGAAATTGGATGATATTCATAGATTTGAATATTGAAATGCATTCACGAATGGTGTGGTAACAGGTAGAATTGTACAAATTCCATTCCTTAATCTAAAGTTTCCTAAAACCCAATTTTTGTTTCCATATGCATAAATAAGACTCCTAAACAAATGCAATATCAGAATATTCTAGATATGGGGAAAAAATAAAGTAGATGGTCTAGAAATATAAAAATATTTCTAAATGGGACTTTAGCATCAATAAATCTAATAGAAGGTAACTCATGTGATGCAATGTCAACACAATTATCAGCAGATAAATCTAGGTTGACTTAGTTACAATTAGATTGACAATAAGAATGCAATATGAGCCAACCTGCCCAGCATCAATAAGAGCCAACAATGCCCATCCTGTGTTGACTACATGGATGCGGTTGCCCTCAAGATCTGAATACACCTGTTCCAAGTGAAATGAATGTAAATTTGGCTGAAAATATATTGAAATACGGTGATCCAAAAAATATTTAAAGAAAGCAAGTCAAGTAGAAAGCTCCATCTCACAAATACAAAAGCACATTTAAGATTTCCTAGTTTCATTCCAATTTGTTAGACCTTTCTCCGCTGGCTACAACTTACTTTCAATAAAATACTCAAAGACATTTGACAAAACCTTGCTTATTCAGAGTTGGTGCAAAGACAGTTTATTAGAAGGGTTTTTTATCATTGGTAAAGATCCATTATGCTTGGGAGGCTATAGGTCCCATCATAGCTACATTAAATCCAGACAAACAAGGTTTATTGGAAGGGTTTGCCACCATGGGTAAAGATCGATTATGTTTAGGTAGCTATAGGTCCCATCATAGCTCCATTAAATCCAGGGATTCCAGGCCAAACAACTCAAAACATATGGCTGGAAATTGGGTGTAGTGGATTTTTTCAACACTTGGTAAGAACTAACGGTTGTAAAAAAAATTTAAAAACAAGTTTTGGGAAAACATTTAAAAATAACTAAAGTTGTTACCGTTCATACAAAATTTACTTATTTTACTCGAAAAAAATGTAAAAAATTTCTAACCATTAAAAAACACACCTTAGAGTTAATTCTCTAAGAGTGCAAAATCATGTCACTACATATTTCTTAGGAGCTAGACCTTTCTAGGATATACATTTCTACCAGTAGCTGTTGTATTGTTGAATAAGCTTGCATACATTGCAACTGTGAGAATAAATGGTGTATTTGAGTTATATGAGTATTGTAGTTTTAATCCTACATTGGTTAAATTTAGTTTGTATTCTTTATGTAACCTTTATATATAAAAGCATTACCATTGCTAATAAAATTAATCTACTTCCACTCATTTCTTGCATTCTAACATAATATCAGAACTTAGGCTTTGAGAGTTCAAGAAGTGCAAGAGATTTAAGTGAGGAGGAAAACCTAGTCACCACCCTCTTCCCAACCACCACTATCATCAGCCCTTGTCTAGGTTGCCATCACCACCACTGCTACCAACCCCTCTAACCCTTCCTACATAGTTCTGGCATCACTCTCCCTAAACCTTAATGCCTTGCCACTGCTGACCTCTCCCAAAACCCTAACCCAGGCAAACATTTCAAGGAGCTTTCCTCCTCCCACTTCTACTCCAAATTTTTGATCTATTGCTCCCTTGTGATGGATGGTGTCAAGCCTATGACTTGGTCCTGGTGTGGTGACTAGAGGTGTTGAAGATAAGAAGGTGGAGCTTGAAAGTCATGCCATTGCTGCCGCTTGGTGTTATACAAGAAGGCAAGGAGGTGATCAATGGAGAATGGAAATGAGAAAGTGGAATAGAAATCTTCCCCATATTACAAAGAAACCCTTTTTTTCTTTTATTCAGGAGTAACGCACCAGTAGAAAAAAAGGAGTACATGAAGAGGAAGAAGGAGAAGTGAAGGAAAAGAAAGTAAAAAAGGAAAATAAGAAAAAAGGAGTGAGAAGAAAAAGAAGAAAAAAAGGGAAAGAAGAGGAAAGGGAAGAGAAAGAGGAAAAAGGGAAAAAAGAGGGAGGGGAGAGAGAATAAAAAATAAAATAAAATATGTTTAAAAAATGGTGGAAGTTAAAAAAAAGGAAAAATACACAAAATAAAAATTCCTAAAGTGTAGAACACAGCTATCTATTTGCTTTCACAGATAGATTACATTTATCTATCTGTCTTACCGTCCCAAATTGTATCCAATGATTAATCTACTATTATTTGAGATGTAATTCTGAAATTATTATTTTTTTCTGCTATTTCTGCTATACCTATTGGTTTCCTACCTTGATTTATATCTGATGGTTAATCTATAACTTCTGAATATAGTTTGCAAATTATCATCTATTGCTACTACTTTTGCTATAATAATTAATTTTTTGAGTTGTTATTGAGTCTGTAGGTTATTGATTCTATTGCAAGTTGGATGTTCAATTTGATCGAAAGTGTGAGAATAAATGACGTATAAAAGTTATATGAATATTGTGGGTTCAGATTTACGTTAACTAAATTTAGTTTGTAGTCTTTATATAGCATCTATATATAGAGGTCTTACTTACCTTTGCAAAAATAATTAACCTATTTTCACCCATCTCTTGGGTTATAACAGATTGCCTAGGCATTGATTTTATAAAAAATTACTAGGTATGGGGCTTGACTTGATATATTATGTTTACAAATAGAATTTGATGTTGAGCGTGTTGTTATGTACATCAATTTTTTTTAAGTGAGACATGAGCATTACCATCCAAGAGATGAGAAAATATGATCCATGAGACAAAAAATGGGCAATTTGCCTACACCTACACTTGGACGGTATATCATCTTAAAGTGTCAAATGAGTATATGGGAATGTATCCTAAGCTTTGAAATGTCAATGTGTGTCAATATTCTAGGATATTCTAGTTCATATGGATAGAGCTAGGAAATTGCAAACATTAGGACCACTATAGTGAAAAATATTATCTTTGATTTGAATTCCATCCTACGTAAGATGGTTAAGGAAAATCCACTAACCATATTTAGGGAAATAACTGAGTAATAGCTTTCAGCATGGAAACAAGTGTAATGCCATAGATATGTTGCATACTTGCATTTGACCAAAAACCCACATCACAACAAAATTAAGAAATATCATTGGAAATAAAAAATATTATAGCAATGTGAAATCAGAATGTATTGAACAGACTATCAATTTCGACATAGAACCCAATTTGGATAACTTACCTTGTTTTGACATGAAAGATAACTTTCTCCCCAGCCACCAGAAGGCAACTGTTTTGACAACAAAAAGGCACAGGCCTTACGGATGGCCAAACTGCTCTTATAGGTCCTTCCTGCAGCAACCAGCCCCTTTATGCCAAACCATAGGCCATAGGTGAAGCACACACCCCATGAACCATACCTGTTTGAACAACCCATACGGTAAACTAAAATCTCAACCATGGAATGTGCACAAATTTGTTCATCATAGTGAAAATTTTATATTGAAGCAAAGAGTTATTAAATGTGAAGAGATAACACGGCTATTATTGTAAAATAGTAATTAAAAAAATTTAAAACCTTGCCCATCAACGTGACGATGGGCAGAAGAAATATATGACATCTGGACTAGTAAGCTGAACAAATAATAATGACAACTATTGTCTTAATCCTCCATTACGTGAGGTCAAAAACATAATTTCTTTTGCCATTTATTTCTGACAATATTATCTTCATTTTTGGAAAAGGATAGGGCAAATTCTTATTAGAACAAAGAGAACAGAGGAAAATACTCCAAACCAAATGCCCAAACCCAAGAATTATGAAGGCCTACTTTGCTAGCAGTAATTCCTCCTATTTCCCATAGAACATTTCAAAACTACTATATTAAAGGTCCATCATAGCTTCCAGGTAACGGCACACCAATAGAAATCTATCTCTAGATCAGATGCCATCTTAATGATTCTAAGGATAAGCTATAGATCGTGAGGTTGTGAAGATCCATCACAATTATTTTCAATAGTAGGCAAGCATAGCATAATATCAAAGAAAAAGCAAGAACAAGTTTATCTACAAGATAAACCTAATATTGAAAAAAAGTCAGATGAACATTACATGGATTTGAAATTAAAAAATTTTCTAAAAATGATGGTTTAAACCGGTTTTTTTCAAAAATGTATAAATAAAAAACGAATAAATATAAATATGTTTACAATTACACAAGCATCACAATCATCAAAATAATAGAATAAAGCAAATTATTTCAATTACATGTTAGACGATTTCAACAACATATTTTTATTATGTGTAATTGGCACTCACGATTAAATACTTAAATTGAAAACATAAGTAAATGTATAGCAAGTACAACTAAAGTTATAAACAACAAAATAAGTATAAAAATAGTGAAATTATGCCAATCAAACAACTCAAAAGATAACATCTAAGAAATTAAGAAACAACCACTTAAATGGAAAAAAGGAAAAATGGCTATTTTTCTTAGAAAAAAAGGAAAAATGATTGATTTATTCTAAATTATTTCTCATTTTTTTAAAAACAAAATGGATTGCGATGTAAAATGTTTTAACAATGTTTAAATGATCTTTTTTTTTCATATATACAGCAATGCATAAACCAAGACAAAAGACAAGAAAAAACAGCTTTGATAGGATTTTGCTAAGACGATCAACCAAAGAGCCACTCCTGAACCCAAGAGTTCCCATACCACATTCCTGAACACTCTTTCCAGGACAAAAATCGAGGGTACATTCCTGATTTTGTACATATTGGTGGTGACATTAGGAATCCACTTGTCTTGCAATGTCAAGATAGAGGATGTGCTGGTTCTTGTTGGGGAAGGTGAACGGAGTGGATGCTATGACTGATTGTGTAACAAACATGGGAGGGTGACGTAAGGGTCATTGAGGTGACAATGACAACTAGGGTATCTCTTCTTCATTACTCTCTCAAAAAATCTGAAGTATCATACTATGTGAAATTAAGGAAAGGTAAAATATTGTTATTACATTCATTATTACCAGTCCTCTTTGAATAGATGTTATAGGGTGGGGCAAGTAACACAATTTTCACAGGACTATTTTATATTGCTAATACATAATAAATCTAACATATAACTATGTAATTTTGAGTAGAAGTAATTCCTATTATTTTCATTCACTAATATTATATCATTTGTAAATAATATGCACCAAGGCATTTTACTAATGAACGAATACACTAGAATGTAACAATAAAAAACAATTATTCAAAACTCAGCAATTTTTTTCCTAAGGAGTTACTAGAGAAATAAACATACATACCATGAGCCATCATTCCTTTGTATATTTTCAATGAATTTAGCTGCTTTTTCAATACAGTTTTCTATCTCTTGTTTCCGATGTTCAGGATATAGTTTGTTAAAAGCAGTCAATGCATGAATTGCTGCTGAAGTACATTCAACATATCTGCATGCAATTAGAAATACACATGTGACTAAAGTATAATGATTTTGACACAAAAGTAATATTATATTGCAATTTTCAAATCATAGCAATGACCAAGGGACCTTACGAGTAATCAATGACAATGTCCCCAAAAGTTTCTGCAGGGTTGATTAACTGTAAAAGAAAGCATTTTAGTGCATACATTTGAGTGTTTGTTAAGTAAAGAAGTAAATCCAAATAAATGCTTACAGAAAAAACTCATTGTCAATATATAATATAACCCAAAAATATTAACAGCAATAATTTCCAGTTTCTCAATTGCAAAAGGCTATAATTAACAAATATTTCTGCACTAGAAGGAAGATTGACCAAGTTTCTCAATTTTGACACAAAAGAGTTCAGCATTTGAGGGATTTCTGCCTCTGAGGATTATATGCATATATACAGTGAATTAAGGAATCTTAGGATAAAGGGATATCCATTAATCCACAACCACTAACACCATATAACATGGACTATAAAAAATTTATATAAAATTCTAATACTCCCTCTCAAACTGAAACAAATATATATCTATAATGCTTGGCTTGGTACAAAGAGACCTGTGAAAACTAAGAAATTGATAGAAGGTTAGATGTGATTCATTCATAAACATAAGGTCACTTTATATAGAGACTGCATAAACATGGCAAATGATACTTTACCAATGCGAAACTAAATCCACTTATAATACAAACTCTAATACATATTTCAACTCTAACACACTCTCTCAAGTAAGAGTATCCAACTTGTAAAAAACCCATACATAAACGAAATAACAAGAAGATATATAACAAACAAAAATCTAGAAGTAGTAGTTATGCTGTGTCATGTAACATGGCTCACCACGTTGGGTATGACTTAGTCCCAACCCATGTACTTCTACAAATGTAATCATTATCAATCATTTGATAAGAGAGATTTAACATAAATTATTAATATGAAATATTCCACAAACCTCAAAAAAAAGTAGTGTAGATTTTTAATTTGAGGTATTTTACAAATATCAAAAATAATGTGATGGATGATTAATAATATAGTAATAAATATTTTTCTGTATTTTATCTTTTTCAAATTTTCCCTTTTTTCCACTCTTCTCCCTTCTCTTTATCTTGTCTCTTTTTTCTTTTTACTTATCCTTTCCTCCTCTTCCCTTTTCTCCTTTTTTTTCTTTTTACTTCTGTGCAAACACTTGTTCTCCCCTTTTCTTTTTTGCAACTTTTTCCCCTCCCTTTTTTCTTTTTCTTTTTTTTCACTTTTACCTTTCCTCCTCTTCTTCCATCTCTCTCCCTATCTGCAATCATTAGCCTATAACCCTAATGGGTAGTGGTAGCAAACAAAAGTGAAGCTAAAGATGGAAGCACGATTGGTGAAACAAGAGAGGCAATGATCTTGGTAGGTTGACAACATTTTCACTTAGGAGAAGAGACACAGGTAGTTGTGACAAATGAAGTCAAGGGGAGTGCAGCTGGACATTACGTGGACGACTTTCATAGGATGGAGCACAGGAGATCAACCATAAGGGGGTTCGTAGGCATTGTCAATAGTACCACCTACCTTGTTGTAGTGGCCACAAAGGCTAGAGGAGAGGTGGCAAGTCTAGTATATACTTCCTCTGTGATAGACAATGTCATTTGGTCCTTAAAATAAGCACACTCAATTTCAAAGAAATACTTTGGCTTTTCAGTGTCCTTGTGACAAAATAGGCCCTAAGATGAACTTCATTCTTATCAATTTCTATTGAGTCACTGCCAATTAATAATATGTCATCCACATCTTTAAAACCTAGAAAATAGAATGATCTACTACACATCTTTAAAACCCATCATCCATTGCGATTAGGTTAAATTTTTCAAGCCAAGCCTTTGTAAACAATTTAAGCCCATAGATAATAGATTATCTTCATAAGAAAGCAAACTCTATCCTCCCTATGAGCCACAACCTTGTGAAACTAGTGTAGCCATGCAGAGTAGGTGACAAAATCCTCAAAATCTTATAAAATGTTGTTTGAAGATTTGAACATGTTTTGCCACCAAGAAGCTAGCACTATAACTATGTTGAGAGATTTAAAAGTCTGTTTGGTGTAGCTCCAAGAGCTCTAGCTCCAACTTTGCATAAGTCCCCACACATCATCAACATCATACGAACTCCTATACACAAACTCTAGTTACACAATTTACTATACAACATCAATACCATTTGTTTCACTACTCTTAACTCTAACTTTCTATCGTTGTTGAAATTGACTTCATAGTAAGTGGAGTCGGGAACAAATGTACTATAAGTCAAGGCTCTATAAGTAAGTTTCCATTGCTAATTCTTCATGACATTGTTAGGATATGTTCATATCAGTGGCTCTTGATATCAAAGACAGTGGTTGAAAGTTGAGTGAGCCAAAGATTGTTGTCCCCTCTTGTTTCATTTTGGTTTTCCTCTAGTGCTCAGGTACCATGTAAAAAGGGAGGGAAAAATGAGATTAATTTCACTAATGGATATTCATTAACACACTAGCACTATATAACACGAACTCAAATACATATATATAAACAGAAACAAAAAATGATTGTGAAAGTTGCCAAAAAAGTCAGAATTAGGTATTGTTTGGATACAATTTTGGATGTTCACATTATCTGATTTTCAAATGTTGACCAAAAGCATATCCAAACAATCCAATATCAACATAGTTATTCATGGCACTTTCACGTTATATTTTCTAGAATTGAATAATTGACAAGACAGATTTTTTTACTGTTTCACAGCTTGTTGGTCTATTGTTTATGCTTAACAATAAAATACGTAAGAATAATGAAAATACTTGTTGACCTGATTATACTACCCTTCCTTGAGAGTAATAATGGGAGGGGTACTGGTCTATTGAAAATGAAATGTATTGGTCCTTCCTTTGAGGCAACAAAGAGGTACGAGTCAAATGAGACAAGAATCATGGTGCACAAGACTACCGACTTGAATCTAATGTCTACTGACTGTTTTACTTCTACACTGATTTAGAAGATAATGAAATTAAATTAGAATTAGTCTCCATTGATTTGAAGACGGTGTATTGTACTGGTGGCAACTACAAATTGAAACAAACAGGAAAGTATTAAACATTAAAAATATGAATGAATTGAACTGAAACTGAACTATTTAACTGAAATTAAAATGTCTGCCAAAAGTCCTATTAAAATTACGATTTTATACAGATTTGAGATTTCTAAATAAATTTTTTAGCCTAGTATGGTGTTTTTCTATTTTGACTTACTATTGTACACTATAGAAGTAAGTCGCTGGTTCTATTTTAATAATAATATTAAAACCAGTTCTATGTTACTGTCATAGTTCTTTCTGTTAAGTCTCCAGACAGTAGAAGACACCCTCATCAATGAAAACACAAGTGACTTTTCTTAGTGACTGAACAGATCAATGTTAGACCACATTGCTTTTACGCAGATTTAGAAGATAATGATATAGGTGGCTGTACATTTAGAAGATAATGTTAGTCACTACTAATTAGATGGCTGTACATTGTGCTATTGGCAACTACAAATTGAAACAAACTAAAAGGTATTAAACATTAAAAGAAATAATCATCAGACTGAACTTAAACGGAGCTATAACCAAAATTGAATTGTCTACAGAAAATCCTACTGAAATTACGATTTGATGTTAATTCGTGATTTCTAATTAAAATGTTTAGTCTTGCATGTTTTTTCTCTATTTCTTTTTACCATTGTATACTATTCAAGTCAATGTCTGGTACTATTTTAACAATAAAATTAAAATTGGTTTTATGTTACTGTCATGGTTCATTCTGTTAAGTGTCATAACCATGTAAATTCTTTCAATCTAACTCGTCATAAAATGTTTATATATTGTTGTTTTGTATATTAGTCTGGTTTATATATTGTTGTTTTGTATATTAGTCTGGATAGTTGTAAAAATAATGTTTAAGATTCTGTAGTGTTATTTTGTAATGACTCTGGTATCTACCTTTAATACATGAATGCTTCTCCTTTGGTTTGAAGTACAATAAACATGTTTTAATTTAGTTGAAGTGGACTATATCATATTAGAGTTGTTGCACTGCAATCAAGGTTGCATGCAATTATGACTCGAAGTTCATCTAGACAGTAAACCAAAAGAGTATTCATGAAGAATTATGCTAAAAGACTTGCTTGCGGTTTAAGCTTTATTCCACCAATCAAGAGCACCAACCAGTTCACACTTGAGAGATTTATTGATAAATTATTGGTTGTACAGATAAGTCATAAGATTTGGCCTAGATGCACACAAGGTATATAACACACGTATTCTTGCAGGCACTGTAATGCTAGTGGTAATGGTCTTTTTTCCTTTTTATTTAGTAGATCGTTGCGCTGGTTATGATGGGAGCTGTTTGCACCAGTGAATGAACTAGTAATATAATATTTTGATAGCATGCAGAGAACCTTGCACGATCATTTTGACTTCATTAGAAATTGAGCAAAAAAATACAGACATGCAGACTATCTGAGCAAAGATCAGTTCTACAAATTCCAAGAGTCACTAAATTGGCACTATATGCCTACAGCAACAATCTAAACCATAATCGAAATTGACACTACATGATTGTTATAATTTTTTTCTACTCGATCACACTATCAAATGGAAAACTGGCCATTGCATCAACCCATTATATTTTGCCAAATCACTAGTTCCTTTAACAATGTTATCAGAAAGATCATCAAAGCCAGGATTATTGTAAAGCATGTGGCATCCTACAGAAATGAATAGGCAAAAGAAACTGTTTCTATTTAACTAGTCATTTTACAAACCTCGAGCCAGTTGTATGATCTTGTGAGTTCATAAGTTGCAAAGCCACCATTACTGTTCTGCAAATTCAACGAACAAATTCACAGATTCAATCAAAATTAAAAAAGGGAAAACAACCTCTAAATGGATTTTGTTTCAAAGTGTTCTTTGAATATTGGGGAGGGGGGCATTGGGACGTTTAATGAGAAGATGGATTTAAGTAAAAAAAATATTGAAGATACATGATATGCCCACCATGAATATTTATCAAGAATATCTCAAAGTCGTCAACATATAAGGGTGTGATTATACAGACTCTCAACATGTGTACTTATCATGTAACAATGAGAATGAATGTGTAATTGCCACCATGAAAATTTCAATTTTAAATCATAAATTTGAAATTTAAACAAGCATAAATGAACCACCAAAATACGTAGACAATCAAATGATGTCAATTGCAAGAAGTCAACATCATATAATATGAAATGGGCATTTTTAGGGACAATTGCCTCAAATACTTTTTAGCAAAACAGCATTCATTTAAATGGATTGTCCACTTTAAAAAGCTGTTTAAGTAAGAATACATTTAATATCATTTAAATGGACTGAATCTCCCCTTTGCCCTTAGATAAAAAGGAAAAGGAAATGGAAGGATTTGATGAAATGGAGTGCTAAACAAGAACAATAATAAATTTCAAATTTGAATTAGCTAATTAATGACTTCAAGATAAATTCACACATTGGATGCTTTAACTTTAGGCTGAACATAACCAGTTTATTTGCAAACTACATGACAAGGCATACTTTTTGGGGTCCAAGAAACACAACTAAACCATTACTATTCATGTGGGTTGGCAACATGAATTTGTTCTCTCAAGTTTATTTCTATTAAATGCTCTCTTCCATCCATGTTCCTAAAGTTTCAACATAAGTTTCATGCTGCCACTAACCTACATTACCTACCATAATGTTCTATAGCCTGAAAATGAACTGGTTGTGCCATTTGTAACTTCACTCAGGTTAAGAATTTTGAAATGTGTTCCTTTTCAAGTGTAAGAAAAGTAGAATGCTTCTGATTAAACAAAAACCATTGTATGGAGTTTCTTTACGATTCATGTTATGTAGAATGCCTATGAAGGAAGAGGGGACATCCGTCTGTCCTTAGTGTTTAGTGAATGAACAAATTTTAATGACTCATGCATAGCATGCCTTTGTATTAGATCTATCCATATTTTCATTAGATACACATTGAAAACATTACCTTGATATCATTCGGTTTTCATTAGATCTACACATATTTCTCTTTCAGTCTACTTCAAAAAGAACTATTTCTCTATTTTTCATACAAATATCATATCTTAGGTATTTTTCTGCAATTCAATAGGAATATTTTTATTTCCATAAATGTATGAAAATTAAATTTAATTATTTTTAGATGTGTATCATTGATTATTTTAGTTTGTCCTAAAATTTCATACTAAAATTTATAGTTCTAAGCCTTTGTTTTGGACTTCCAACAACATTTCTACTTCCAACAACATTTCTACTAAAGTACAACATATTCCCTTTTTGTTGAACTAAAGCCTGACACAAGTTGACAGTGATGATGCTAATGAAGGTGACAAGTATAGTTACAACACCAATATTTTTGAGTGGACAGTTTAAATGTTTTAGATAATAATGCATGGAAAAACACTTTTATAATGATTTGGTGAAATTTCTATTTAATATAAAAAGCTTGAAATTTATGATTATTTATATATAACATTTGACCCAAAGTTACATAAATATGAAATTGTACATTGAGTACATCAGCACATCGTAGAGAGAACTTACCTCCTATAGGAATTTATTTGAGAAAATTTCAAACAATACATAAGTTCCATAATAAATGACATTGGATTCAAAAGTTGATAGGTAATATCTACAAACAGATTATGGGTGACAGAAATTTTCTTATATTTTGTACATGTGCATTGGATTGCTCAGTTCTTTACTATATACATACATTTTACATTGATATTGTAAGAATAAATGATGTATTAGGTTATTCGTATATTACGGGTGTAGTCTCACATTGTTTAAAAATACAATGTAAAATGTAAGATGTTGTATAAAATATAGCTTAAACCACTAAGCTATATACAATGTATACAACTTTAAAAAAAATTTAAAATAAATATAAAATTTAAAAAAAAATTTATTTTTGTGCCGTGTTGGTATGGAAATGCAAAACATTGGCCTAGGCATAGCCCGATAAACTGTGTCATGCTGATCAACAACATGGTTTGACTATGTTGGGTCGTGTCGGCCTAGTTAGACGCAGTCCAATTGACATCTCTAGTTTCAACCTAATCCCTCTCATCTTATAGTTCCCCACCCCACAAATATATCATGCGCTTTTGCAAAAACAAATGTTACTTATGAAGAACAATCAACTTCCATCGTAATTCTTATGTTCCAACAGATATGCTAACATATCTACTGTTACCATCAAAATTTTTGAAGTACCCAAGTGATGAGCCAAGGTAGCTAGGCACCCAAGCAAATATTAGTTGTTTATTATTATGTATATTATATATATATATATATATATATATATGTATGTATGTATGTATGTGTCTAATAATAATTATAGTGTATAGTTTCAGCTCTATTATTTCCTAAATAACATCAAAATATGATGTGTAATAATACTAATATGTATATTTTATTAATATGTATAATTATATACTTCAATAATTAAGCATATTTTAATTTTATTCCATCCAAAAAATTATATTTAAGATTTTTTTGCAACGAAAATCATTTAAAACTTAAAAAGCAAAAGCATATATTTAAATAAATGGATCCAACAAAAGATCCACTAATTCAAGACAAGGTGAACAGCCAAGGCATGCCCAATTCACACCCTAAAGTCTGATTTTTTATATGGTAAATTATTTTTGATTCATAATTTTATTTTTATATAATTGTATTTTCATAACATTCATATTTTTTGCATACAATTTTTAAGAACTTTAAAAAATCTAATAACATTTAATTATTAATTTAAATTTAACATAAATCAATAACATAAAATACTCACATGTCCAATGCGCCTAGTAAGCTTTAGTTCATGAGGACAACGTTAGGAAAAGATGAAGAAAAATAAAAAAATTTCAAGGATCTCTTGGAAGATAATCTTTGAAAAAAACTAGAAAAAACTTTTATTTTACATGATGCTGGTTTTTGTATAACCTACAACAACTAGACATACCTAGAACTATTTAACAGAGAAAAAAAAAACTCAATGGAACTAAACTACTCCAAATAAGTAACTCCAACTCGGTCTTAGTATCTTCATTCATTTGAACCATCACCTAGAACCTATTCATTGGAGTAAACCTAGTACATGACTCCCATCAATGTTGGGTCAGAGAAGAATCCAATGATAATCTTACCTGTCACCTCCATAACTAGAGAATCTATTTTAGTGTTTCCTAAGTTCCTAACTACTAGTGATATCCAAGTCACAATAAACTAATCTTACAATTGCACCAATGCTCACCCTCTAGATATAACCTATTCAATTAAAAATTCTAAAATTTAATAAAATGATAAGGTGATGTCATCTAATATCCTCATTCGGTAAACTACTACATTATGATAGTATTTTGCTGATTCTAGCATCTTAATTTTTTGTAGGGGATTATAGTATTACTGTATGTGATCTTTGTAGGGGAAATTTTGCATTCCCTAAGATCAATAAGGAATTCAAGCAGTTAAAAAGTAAAAAATAATATTTTACTTTGAAACAATGTGAGATATAATAGATATCGTGCAAATCTACGTAGTATTTTTTCACATTGCACAAATTACCGCTAAGGATAAAATGACGTCAACAGCATCATATAGCTGCTTGGCATCAAGTGGCTTGCCAACGGTTTCAGGTGCAACAAGGGATAATTGGAGAGAAGCCTGCACATGTTGAGAAAATTGATGGAAAGAACCTCAAGTATGACTGCTTTGGATTCATATCCAAAAAGAATTTTTTTATATTCAGTGATACTTACTTTCAACCCTTCTGCAGTGCAATCTGAAATAGGCCATCCATGATCTGCTGTGGAAAATGGCCATGCACCTTTAGAAATGTGGCGATACCAGAATGCAAGATCTCCAGGACAGTCACTGAGAACCTTCATATAAAACAGAGCTTATTTTTGAATGTGTGATTGACCTCTTAGAAGGATGTCTTCTGATTTTGGAGATTAAAACCTGCGTGTTTTTTATGTAATCATGAGCCTTCTTAAGCATAGGACCATATTCTTCGAACAGACCCGTTGCAATAATTGCTTGAACAGTGAAGGCTGTATCCCAGAGTTGGCTTCCATTATACCCCTGTATCCCTTGGCACAAGAATGATGTAAACTTTGTAGAATAGATAAATGAGTTTTCAAGTGATACATAGATTTCTTTATAGGTAAAAACTTTATCAAAAGATGGAAAACTGTGTAAGGATTCCAGGAATTGGAATTTAGAGCAAAGAAAAACTACTAACATAAAAAATAGTGCAATAATTAAATTTGTGTAAAATAGTGACCTGCATTTTCATGCCATCTTCTGCAAGCCACAAATAATCCAATATCCTGGGATGATGCAGTTTGAATGCTTCTGAGTTTGGATCCTCAACCCAGCAGCAAAGCATATTCAACACCTGTACAGTAAAACATCAAGAATACCAGCTCAGGCTAAAAAACACAGCCACCCACTATGCCAAGCAGAGGCACAGATATCAGATGGATCCATAAGCGGCATGGTGAATATGATTCTACTATTAACTTTTTGAGCAAATTCTACCATCGTTAATCAAGTATACAATGGCTGTCATTGATTAGAGTTCAGCATGGCCATATGCTAGCAAATTTATAATTATAAAGCTGAGATGGAGAGTAAACCTACGTCAAGATGTTGTCAAAAATGAATGCTGATTTTTCTACAATAATAAAATAAACCAATGATATTAAGGTAAAAAACTAGGACACATTTAATAGCAGAAGGATACCTTATTTACAGGTCCAATGCAAATATAACGAGTATTCTCATCTTCATAATGAATATGCTGTATAGCTGTATCCAGAGCCTTCTTTCTCAAAATAGTGCCAGGCCAATGCATCAAAATTGGTTCAACTACTTTATGAAGAGTTGCCCACAGGACATCTTGTACCAATGGATGTGGATAATAAAGATCTTCCTGAAGAAAGAACACATTCCTCAAGGACAAATATTTGTGGCAGAAAGGTAAGTGCTATATACTCATAAGCTACATGTTTGCCAGCAGAATATAACAGCAGACGTACAGAAAGGTTAACATGAGTAAAAAGGAATAGAAATCAGAACATAAAAAATCATGTCCAATAAAACATGAAATTGTAAATTTCTTGGATCCATTCTTCATATGCTAGGAAACTTGTGGATAGGTGAATATAACGCAAGCACAAAGAACAATTAAATGCTTGTTCTCTATGATGTTCTACATTGACCAAAAGAAATATTACACCAGAGCAACAACAGAGATTTAGATGGGAAGTACAAGGTTGAAATCTTGTGCTTAAAGGAGACAAAAATCTCAGCCACCCTCCATTCTTCCAGGAGTTGGAGAGAAGGAAGGAATTTTTTCTTTGTCCATTTAACCTTGCAACTCTAACAGTGGCTCTTGATGCAACTGTTTCCCAAAGCGAATGCATGGCAACCACATTGGAAAATTGAAGACTTACTGCAGATTTCAACCACTGAACAGCAGGATCTTGTTTCTCAATTCACTCAAGAGGTGATGTGAAAGGCAGTGTGGGATATTGACCTAGTTGTGGTGATGGATAAATTTTGGTGTTTGGACTTAGGACGTGATAGCTTGAATAACTTTTTGATATTCCTTATCCCCCAATCTCCAGGTTCATTAGAGCTGAGGATATCATTGATTATCATCTGATCAGCCTTATGAATAGCTCTATGAAGATTGTTGCAAAGTTTCTCAGCAGCAGGTTATTGAAAGTCATTGACAAGTTAATTCTACCAGCACAGTCGGCATTCATATGGGGAAGAAATCTAGAGGATGACTTCATAACACCCCAAGAAATTCTAACTCACTGTGATGATGGGAAAACTGGTTTAGTAGGCAAAATTGACTTTTAAGAAAACCTTTAATAAGCTTAATTGGAGGCTCTTAGAGGATGTATTAAGGGCACATAATTCCCAAGTGGGTTGCTTGGGTTGTGGATCCTTAGTTCTGGATAAGGTAGTGTCCTTTTTAATGGTGTTTCCAAAGGCAGATTTCCTATCAAATGGGGAGTTGGGCAGAATTGATGTTGGGAAAACTGGTTTAGCAGGCAAAATTGACTTCAAGAAAAACTTTAATAAGCTTAATTGGAGGCTCTTAGAGGATGTACTAAGGGCTCATAATTCCCCACACCCCCCAAGTGCGTTGCTTGGGTGTGGATCCTTAGCTCTGGATAAGGTAGTGTCCTTTTAAATGGCATTTCCAAAGGCAGATTTCCTATCAAATGGGGAGTTAGGCAGGGGGACCATCTGTCTCCTCTTCTCTTCTATTTGGGTGTTAACATTTTAGCTTTTATGTTCGGTTACTGCCTGGCTAGAAGGTTGAAGTGCAGGTTCCATGAATTCTGCCATTTCCATTATACAGCATATTGCAACACGTGCACAAAGTCTAGATTTCTTTGAAGAATCTTCAAAATGGTTTCTGGCCTGACAATAAATTAGAGGAAAAGCACCATCTTTGGTGTTCATATGTCCAATAACGATTTATACCAAATCGCCAATGCACTTGAACTGCAAGATTGATCTTCTACCTATCAAATACCTAGGGCTTCCTTTGTAGTCAAGAAGCCTAAGGCTAGTGATTCAAAATTCTTGATCAAGATGCTAGATAGAAAGCTGGCTGGCAGGAAATTGAACAGCCTAACCTCAGGCAACAGGTTGGTTTTGCTGAAATCAGTGTTTAGCAGCTTAACTATCTCCCATATGTCTACACTCAAACTTCCTAAGGGAATGGTCAAAGCACTAGATAAGAAATGCAGATGCTAATTGTTGAAAGGAACAATGAGGCAGATTTGCACATTTCCTGGGTGGAGGATTTTAAGCTGCACAAGGTTGGTGGTATTGTGCTGAACCAACTTGCTCACATCAATAGATTTGTAAGTGGTAGTGGAAGGTCATACTAATGAGAAGGCATATGTTTTCTTTCCCAAATAATATGCTACTTGCTTAACCAACTTCTACAAATCTGTTACCAGCATGTGGTTTTCATGGAGCCTAAGATTGTATTTACAATCAGGAATGGGAGAACATTTCTTGGGAAGACAGATGGCTCTTAAAAGTCAAGCTGAAGGACCTTTAACCAAGAGTTCATGAACTCTCTAAGGAAAAGAATGCTTCTGTCTTTGACAAGATGTGTGGTGAATCTCAAGGTTTATCCTGGAACCTGGCATTGCATAGGTATCTAAAGGATAAAGAGAACTTGCAGGTCAGTGAGCTCCCGAATTGCCTCCTCCCACAGCACCTATAATTTCTTCATGATGAGGACACTCAAGTTTTTAATCCAAAAAGCTATCACAAGGGCTTTGTTGCGCAAGCTAACAAATGGGACCCTTGTAATCTGCTTTGGAAGGCAAGGTCTCCACTGAAAGTCAAATTTTTCATGTGACTTTTAAGGCATGGCCAGCTTGTAAGTTGTAACAAAGGAATATAGAAGGAAATAGGCTCCACAGAAAGCAAACCTGTTCTTTATGCAGTAATGGTGTTGAAAGCCTCAACAGTTTTTTCTCAAGCATTACAATATGAGTTCGAGATCTATCAGCTATTTGTCACCGAGAAATTCAAGATGCAAGAGTACAAAGAAGAACTAGCATTGCCATCACCCTTGATCCAAGGACAGATTCTTCGGATAGAGGCTGTCATAGTACCTACTCTCCAATGCACTTTTCCAAATAGTGTCTTTGATTGAGTGCAAAAGCAGAGCACACCTCATGGAGTGCACAAGCAGAGTGCTAGAGATATATGTATTGTATTTAATAAGATAAATAGGCAATACATGTATAGATCATTGTGCCAAACTTCAACACATGCCAACAAAACTTCACCAACATGTGTCAAAAATCAGAATGGTTGAAATGGTATTCATTTGAATATCTTCAAATGCAGACCTTCAAGGGTATATCTGTAAAATTTCAGTGTTTCATTTCATGTTAGTGGAAGCTTTGTAAATTTTCAATTGTCAGGGGGCATATTAGTTGAACTTTTATAAATTTCAATTGATTTTTACACCAATAGTAAAGTTGCTGCTGCTACTTTTTTTCTCTCCTCCCTCTACTTTTCTACATTCTTCAATCAAAGGAACTTACAGCCATGGAAAAGCCTTCACTTGTCACGGTTACAAGCTTACAAACGATCTTCTTGGTTTTGAACTTTGTTTAATTGTTAAAACTTCAACAAATAATGCTTGTGTAGATTTAAAGATTGAATGCATAGATCTAATTTTCTACTAATTTCTTGTACTTTTTATAGATATAGGTATGTACTTCTAAAAACATATCTAATTTGCGATTTTTTGTTGATATCAAAAGTAAATGCACAGATCTTTTTTTTTTACCATTTTTCTTGAATTTCAGAATATATTTAATTAATCTAAAATGTCTTTACTTGAATAATTTATGAACAATGTATATTGGAAACCGTAAGGTATTGATCTAAATTCTTTGTTAAGTTTTTCATTTTTATGTATATTTCAAGAATTTTTCTTTCATTTCAGATGACTTTTATGTAGATTTAAGATATCTTATTTTGAAAATGATGTTTTTATGGAGCCAAACCATAGAATGCTATAAACATCATTTTATAGGAATTTTTACTGATTTTTATATAAGTTCGTAATTTTGGATAATTACCAATGAAAAAACATATATATTGTGTACAATGGTTATAATTATATGTTATATTTATAAATTTGTATATATCTTGTTTGTACAATTATGAATATCATTTTCTTTGTAGTATAATGTGCTTTTATTGTATTCTAATATTTTAGATAGGTAGTATAATGCACTTTTAATTTCATTAATACTTAGAAAATTACTTTGATTATGGATATGCATTTTTAAGTATTTTAGCTGTCTTAAAATTTCACATTGAAATTCATATTTTTAGACCTATTCAAGGGACTTCCATGATTTTACTAAATTTTCACCAAAATTTTCTTTGAAGTCCAACACATTACCTTTTTCTATCAGATCAAAGACTGATACAAAACCAGAGTTGGATTCCTTGATATGGAACAACCACATATACAAGTAATGACTCTTCTAATACCAATGAACGTTAAATTAGATTTTCTTCTCCTAACAATTACATCATTATGCATATACGTATGATATTCAACTAAAATCAAACCTTAATACACATCTAAATTAAATAATAAAATGAGAGTACATTTCAGGTTCCATACTAACTATTTCTCCTATTATAAAAAGGCATAATGAATAATTTTCCCAAGATGAAAATGCTGCAAGGACAAGAAAAAGAACTACCTTTGCACACAAATTGCGTGCTTCATTCCAATCTATCTTGTCATATGGAAGAGCAAAAATTTCCTTTCTTAACGACAAAATCAATGGAGTAATTTTACCCACAAACCTCTTTCCATATAGGTATGACATGGGCAAGTAAACCATGCGACAGTGACACCACATCCGGCCTGTTCAGAAAGGAAAAGGCTGAAATTGTCTCATTGGTTATGGTTATTGACCATAAGCAGAAATGAATCAGAAGAACAAAGGCCAAAAACATCCTGAGAGTTGAAGGAAGATTCATAGTACAACATCAAGTTTCCAGCTAGTTATAAAAACTTCATATTTGGATGAGGTCACAATTGTTTCTCTGCCAATACTTACATTTACTTGAACATGTTCACTTGTTGAATAAGGCACTAAATTCTCCGATGTTAAAATATGGACATTCAACTCAAAATTAATTGGATATGAGTAGAGAGGTTCATTTATATATTAATTCATATTTTGTGTAAATTTTCCAAATGCAAGAAGATCTAATACAATACTCCCTCAGACTTTGTTTTTTAGATCCTACAAGTGTTTCTTTTATTTTGGGTAAATGTGTGAAGATCCACTAGGAATTTTTTGGCTTTGATACCATGTTGAAATGTAGATATCCAACTCAAAATCCACAGGTCCACTTAAATAGTAACTCATATTTTTATTTTAAATTCTCCAATGTGGGACTATCCAACAGCTTTAAAAGGGAAAGCTTTATTCACAAAACCCAAAAAAGTAAGCAGTGTTGTCCATCAACATTCTGTAACTGATTTCTACCCTCCTGCTTTGGTAAGTCTTTGTCAATCTAGTTTAGAAAATGAACCAATCCCAATCATACCCTCCATCAACCAAATCTTGTAATTTGTAAAACGATACAGATAAAATCATTCTGAAAATGTGATATATCCCTTTGCAAGTGATGCAACTGCAATAACTGTGTTGGAAGAGTGGCAGAGCAAGAGAGTTTCACAACTCGCCACTAGTAATTTTCATAATTAAAAGAACATTGATGAAACACAATTTCTATAGCATAGTGATTTTGGCAATGTGTAACACCAAGCTAATACATAAGGATTCACATCACTCATAATTGCCACCAAAAATACAGAATCTCGTTCACCTGGATGAATGGGGAGAAAATAAGGGAGTAACCAAATTTCTGGCGGTAGTGGATTGTTCCCAGACCAATCAAAAACTCCAAGAACCTGAATCCATAAAAAATCTGCTAGTATAAAATAACCTTATAAGCAAAAGAAAAGTGGGTAAGTTCATACTGAAAGCCACAATTTCCCCCATGATGTTATATAAGTTGCACCACCACGATCCAGAATCCATGCACGTCCTTTCTCCATTGCTCCATCCCCACCTTCAGCTCCTTCACCAAGTAGCCTCAAAGTAACATAGGTCAGTGCTGAACCAAACATGGTGCTAGCTCCCTCAATGTGCAATCCCCATCCACCATCTTTATTCTGCACTGGTTCTAGCAATATTTAATACATCCATTTACATGTATCTGAAAGCCAAACCAAACATACAAAATTGAAAATTGTAAGTCACGGCATGTGACCATACCTGATGGTTGTATAGATAACGACAAATTTCCAACCGATGTTCTGATAAGAGAATAGTATGCAGTGCACCAGTGACATATAAAGTTATAATCTGTTCAAAAAGTAACATGAACAAGCAATTGTAAGGTCTCTCTTATAAAGACAATAATAACAAAAATCAATGTCTTAATTCTACTATCTGGGGTAAAACACATGAATCAGTGATTTTGGTCTTCCTTTAGCTCTTTTAATTTCACCTTAATTAATTATTGGTGCATTTATAGAATACGACAAAACTATTAAGGAATTTTTCTCTTATTTTACCCTCAATAGATACACTCATCCTATTTCAAATGAAATTATTTCTTATCTCTTATACTATTATGACTTCCACCTAAACATTGTTATTTCTGTTGCACTAATTTTTTTTGTAAATGTTCAAGTTTCATAGTTCAACACTCCATGCCAAAAAATATAGTTAGATGAATAGACGTTCTGTAAAAAATTTATTCTAGTTTTAAGGAGAAAACTTACCAGCCCAGGCATGAGAAACATTGGACCTCCATAATCTCCGGGCCAATGTCCATCATGTGCCTGAAGCGTAGAATAGAAACTGAGTGCTCTTCTTAAAGTGGTTGTCAGAGCTTCTTCCGTAACATCTTGGTTTTCTTCCAATTTGACTTGGGTCAAATTTGCAGTAATGGGATTCTCCCTTTCAAACTGGAACAAAAAGGACTAAGTTTTAAATAAGGTGCAGAGAATTATGGAAAGATGGAACAAAATATGAAATTCCAACTCCAAACTGATTGACCCCCTTCACTTGTAACTTTACCTTATGCCTACAAGTATCTTCTTACGAGTGGATATCCACGAACTCTGATTTCATGTGAAATTCTTACTTATAATCAATCCACGGTGAGTACAAGAACTCATCATTATATAACCTTAGATTCTTTCCCGCACCTATTGACGTGAGATTATTCAGCACAAGAACAGCTCAAATAGCGAGTTGAACAACTTATTTTGCATGATGGGATTGCAAAAAAGTGCTTACCGACTAACAAAAAAAAAGACCGAGAAGTAAAAAAAAATCCAACTGACAGAAAACAAATCAGAAAAATCACGTAATCCACTAAAATTGAAAATTCACAACCAAATTCAACGAAAAATTCCAAATCCAAGTTACAGACTCCACACAACAACAGCAACAACGAAACAAACAAAAGTTCCACGCAAATATCCTCCCGATGCCTGGTTTTCAGCACCTGCAACCGCATAAGAAGATCGGAGCTCTGCTTCTTCTCGAACCGGGTCCTCCGGAACGCCTCCCTCGCCTTCTCGACCTCGGCGCGCTCCTCCTCCGTGCCGAGATCAGTATCGAACTCCCACACCTGACGCCCCCCGTGATCGTTCGTGGTCCGCAGCCACGGGTTCCGCCCCTCCGCCACCGTGAGCTTCCACATTGCGTCCGGAACACCGCAGGAGGAGATCGATATGCCCGATGCAGTGGCGCCAACTCGTGCCGGCGGAGAGTGAGGAGTGTGCGCAAGAGGTGTCTGGCATTTAAAAAGCGACGGTCGCGACGGTTGGCTTTTTCCCCCTTTTTTTGAGTTTTTCTTTTGCGCCTGTTTAAAATTTTGCTATTCAGGAAATTCGAACTTATAATCTAAATATTATAAATTTTCGAATCTAAAAAAAAAATAAAAATATTTTCTTGATATTTTTAAGAAAAAAATATATCAGTGAAAAATCCAACAGAGAAGTTAGCTCCTCATTACCATTTATTTAAATATCACTTAAAAATACCTGTAAATTTTGTATAAGAAATATTTTACATTATGAAAAAATAAAAAATAATATAACTATTTTCACCATGATTTTAAATGAAAAAAATTAATGTTCATTTTATGTTGAGTACATTTTGGTAGTGGATTTTGAATGATATAAGATACAAAGAAAGTTTGGAGATAATAAAGAGTATGACGAAAGTCAGTTATAATTTGAAAAATTGTGAGATAACTGTATTTTGGATAATGAAAAAAATCAGGGGATAGATATCAAAAAATATTAAAACTAATATATATTTATCATCAAATAACGAGAATTTTTCAACTCCATTCTACGTATGATTAGTTCAAGTCATGTCGGAGGAGTATTCCAAGATGGGTTTGAAACATTGAATCTTCATAAATCGCATGATATATAATTTGAAAGAGGAAAAGTAAAATATAAGACACTATAAATTTAAAGATAAGATAATTTAGGCTACAGGTGAAATGATTATGTCACAATATTTTTTTTATTTTTTTTTTTATTATTACTCTATGATATGTTTGCCAGAGATCATTGTAGTGTATTTCCATAAGGTTACCTATTGAAAATGTTAGAGATCATTGATAATGTACTTAAGAATTAAAAGTTGAATCTCATTATCAAACAAAATTAACAATAGGCAGATTCGCCGTATCTGTCAATCAACTACAATAATTCAATTGATTAAAAATAGCATTCGAAATTTTCATTAGAAATCAACTCCTAATAAATGTAGAAGAAACCATTGAAGAAAAAAAAGAAAAATTGACGGGCTTTTCTTTCCGGGCAAATATTATAAAAGTTGTACAAAGCTCAAAAGTGAAAACAAGCGTAAACATAGCAGTGTACTAGCTCGTAGCATACCCAAGTGATTGCACTCAAGCAGCTTTTACAAAAAGCAAATAACCATACAAAATTGGAAGATAATAAAGAGAGATATTGGCAAATTGGAACTGGTGATATGGTGGCGAAGTTTCCAATTGGAACTCAAGCTACTGTTAGTAGTCCCCTCATTTATTGTCTTCAAACATGGCAGCAACAAAGCGATCGATCAAACCTTACAGCAAAATCTGTACTCTGTTAATGATAATAGATGACAGAAGAAAAGACCAGTTAAAGGGCTTCGGTCAAGATTTTCATTTTCCACCAATACTGTGAATATCGTGTCCACCCTAATGCAGTTAAGGACTTTTCTTTTTAATTTATGCCAATAATAACTGAGAAACGCTTCCAAATTCTGGCTGGATATAAGTATATATATAAAAAGAGCTCTCAACACTGTGAATTGCTGAGAAACGAAACAACACATCTTGCACTTTGGAATATTTTATCCATTCTATTCCAGACCAGGCTTTGAACATGCAACAACTTCTTTGCTTTCTCTTGCAAAGATGGCTGACACCTTATTGTTTCACCATGTATCTGGAAATTTTGAAATACGTTAGTAAACCTTTCCACAATAAATATGAAGAAAAATTGCAATATGAAAAATTATCATATGAAAATGGAAGAATACAATCCTACAATTTTGGAGATATTAAAGGAACAAAGGAGATACTTCATTTTGGGAACTTTTGGAAGATTAGATCTAATCAACAAGCAAGATAATATTCACGAATGGTACAAAAAAATATGTAATCGCCAAGAAAAATTGCATACACCAGGTCCATTACATTTTTAAAAAAAGAGTGATAAAGAACCAACCAACCTTGACAATAAAAAAATGAAAATGAAGAGCCAAACACGCAAGCCAACTTTCAATTTTTTACCTTAAGAAACAACTTGAGTGCAGCTTGAATAAACTCAAAGTTATTTCTGCTGGAAATTTCATGTGCAAAATAATCCAATAGTATTGCAATGACAAGAAGTTCTGGTCTTTGAAAGGATTCTCGTAAGTTTTCATCATCAATAATTTGAAGCATACGGAATTCCACATCAAGAATCGAAGGATTCAATCCTTTAATATAGTTTGTAAATGCTGAAACTGAAGCACAGAAACAATTGAAATTAAACCTTAGCAGCAGAAATGAGACCAATAAAATAGTAAATAGAACAGTCAAACCAAGAAAGTGATAATATTTTGATCATTATATATTATAATATAGTCCAGAGTACAATCTAATCGAGAAGTTCACCCAACTCCACAGTGCTGGCATAGCCTTTACCAAGGTTTGAAGCATTGCGACAATGTTGTTCAAGACAATTCTAAAAAAAAAATACAAAAATATCATATTCGAACAGCTACAACTTGTTGGAATGGTCCCATGTCAAACAAGGACGGACATGAACCTCCTTACTATAACGATCTTGAGTTGATATCCATATCTCAAATGACAACAAAATATCATTGAAATATATGCCAAAATAACATCCTAAGATCAAAATAAAAACACAATAACATTATAGCATCTAAACAAGTTAAAATTAATAAAATTGAACATTTAATAAATCTTAACTGAACAAAAAAGATAATATTATAAAAATAAAGCCTTATAATCTGTAGTGGCTAAAAGTTAATTAAACAAAATATGGAAAATCCTAAACTAATAAACACAATCACAATAAAACAACCTATAAAAAAAATCAACAAATTGAAAAACAATACCAAAATGATTGAACAAAATATTCAATAATAAAAATGATGTAAAAACCAAAATTTAACCATCAACAAATGGAAAAAACAGACATTCAAAAAAAAATACTAACATGACAAAAAATAAGTGAAACCAAATTGGATCCACAAAAAATCCATCAATGAAATTGGATCCCTAAAGCAAATAAACAACCGGCCAGAGAAAACTGCAAGGGTAAATAGGCTCCCGTTTAACTAGTCTCGAGTAAATAGCCAAGTCCACACAAATATACTACCAATCAAATAAAAAATGTAGGCCCTAAAAAGTCGCACAAAAAAGTTTATACAACTATAATTTGAAAGAAAATAAAGAGGAACTTATATAGATGACTCTCCACCAATTATCGATTGGTTTGAGTTAGATATCCACATTTCAATAAAATTAGGCATAAAACACTTCAACCAAGTAATTACACTTTACAAAATTTTGTTATAAATAAATCCATTTTTACGTGATATCAACATGACACATTTTCTTAAAACTTGAAACAGTTTTTAAAAGCTTGCCAAACAAAAGAGATTCAATTGTCATTGTTCTTTTGTTGGAACCATATATTTTTCATTTTTTTGGAACCATGATAGATATCTAAATCAAGTAACGTCCCATACTTTCCCCATGTGAACCAGTGTATTAAAGAATTAGGACAAGTGAAAATTTCAGAGAAAATTTTGAAGTTCTAGAAGAATCTAGTGAGGCACAAAGGGATTTAGGGTTAAAGATATAGAGAGAAGTATATGACGAAATAACCAAATGCCTGAGAAAATTAAGCCAATTTTGAAATCAAAGGTCAAGAAGATACAAAAGACATCCTTTTAGATGGGAAACACACAGATACTTTTAAATATTTTGTTTACACCTAAATCTGACTATCAGTTGCATATTTTATCATTTCAATTCTGAATCAGCCAAGGACAAGAGGATAGATTTTGAAGAGTTTCAGAATATCATAATTGTCTAATATGTAAGGGCATATCATCCCTTTTGCTTGAATAAAAATTCAAAAAGATATTCAATTGGCTATGAAATGAGATTAGCAGAGCATTCTTGATTATCATTTCAACTTCCACATATCAGTGCTATCTGATTTCATCAGCAGTCTAAATGGAGAAAGTATGATGTAGAAGCAGATGGCCTTTTGAGTATAGCAAATGAATGCACCCAATAATTATCACTATAAATATAACGTATATAACATACTAATGCCTCACTCATTTTAATTGAAATAGCAAGGAGACTATTAAGAGTATATACAAGTAAGAATCCATACTTGGCTGAATTAAATGTATTCCAAACATACATTTTAAGGCTATATACATATCAAGTATATATTGTATATATTTATACATATTTCACAATAATTATGTATATGTTTAGCTCTATTATTTACCAAATAGCATTCATACATATAATTAATCCAAAGGTAACATCAACATTAAACCCACACACACACATCTACCCAACACACACGCGTGCACACGGATGCAAACATGCACAGGCAGACACAAGCACAGACCCAGTCCTAGACACATGCATGTACAGATGCACACACGCACGCATCCACACAAAAACACACACACAAGTACGTGCACACACATGCACCTGCACACACCCACCCATACACGCATGCACACACACACCCACAATTAAGTTTCTAGATACTCTATTATAAGGTTTTTTAAATCAATGAAAACCATATGGGGCTCATTTGTATTCATTTTAATTTTTTATAGTAGTTAAATAAATAACTTCCATTATTAACCAGCCCAATATAAATCCACATAGACTTTCTATAATTTTAGTTACCAACTTTAGTCTTTGCTCAATTCCCTTTCATATAATTTTATAGTCAGACTCAATTTAATATCACAATAATTATTACAATTTTGTATGTCTCCTTCATTCTTCAATACATATATCAAGGAGTGTTTTCTCTATTCATTTGGCATCTTCTGTCTTTAAAATTATGTTAAAAATTTTAATTAATCACTTAATCCTCACTTCACCTAATCTAATAGTTTTCCCACATTTCATATTCTTAAAAGTTTCCTTTACCTCAAAATTGCTAGTTCAACTAAATTAACCATAGTTTATATCCCTTTATTCTACCACTCAAATCAAATATGTAGGAATTTTCTATGATAGATTCATAAAAAATTTACTTATCTACACCATCTATCTTCTATTTCACTTTCTTCTACTAAAACTCTACCATCTTCATCTTAATACACTCGACTCAAATCTCTAGATTTCCTTTCTCTAGCCTTAGCCAACTTATATATTGTATTTTCCCCTTATTTGACGTTCAAACTATCATGTAATTATTTATAGACTTAATTTTTAAGTTCCCTAGCATTTTTCTTAGCATTTCTTTTTGTTAGCATATATGGCTCTTGGTTTTCCTTATTTTTATATCTGTGACAGATTTTATAGCATTCTTTCTTTTAATGTATTATCTTTTATATATGATCACTCCACCTATCTTTTATATATGATCACTCCACCACCAACTTTCTTTACCTAATGGAACTATCTCATAAGAATCCTCATATTCCTTATTTCAACAAATTATAATTAAATATCATTTTCTTTTTCCCTCTTAGATTCCATTACCTAATTTTTTAATTCTTATGTACTTTAGCCCTCTTCCATATCTAGTGCTATCTATGTTGTATGGTAAAATTTTCTTTTAGAATAACCTTACAATCTTTGCACATTCTTTAATTTATTTTTCTAGTACATAATCAGTGACATCAATAAGGGTATCAAAAAATCCATCCATCCCTGTCATCAATGCAACAGAAAACGATGCCAAAACTAAAAGGTCTGCACATAGCACAAATGTGACATTGAGGAGCTCGTTCACATTTCAATTGGATTGATTATCATATGCAGGGTCAATATACCGTAGATAATTATTTTTGAGATGAAATCACGCCATCCACCACAGGTGGAAAAGAAACAAAGATTTCCGAGATTCTAATATTCATTGATATCCTGACCTTGTGGTACGTAAGCACTTAGACCTGGAATGAGCCATATGTTAATTTTCTTTCACACTCGCATCTATACTACTAAGGAAAGAGAAGAGAGTAGAGATGCACTAGACAAATGTTGGACTCAAAAATTTTCACATTATCCATCTAATTTAACACAATCATTTAAGATTGAGTATAAAAAAAGACACATAAACATGGCAATATTGAAACTGGAGAACGTGCATAAAAATAGATAACAAAAAAGAGGGAAAAAAGAAAAAACAAATGTGAGAGAAAGTGTTATTTACATGAAATATTCCTTGTGAGTTTTACCTGTATTTATAATCCCTATTGTATTTTAGAGATATTTATAACTGTATAAAATGATATGACATACGGGAAAATTAACTGATTCTTGAATTATTCATGGTGCATTTGCAGGAATGTATTCTCTAGGAAGCAAGGCATTTGAGATGCCCCAACTAAGCATCTATGCACCTTGGTGCCTTGATAAATAATAACTGTCATCACAACCTGATCTGCAATGCAGCAAGCCACCAATAAGTTGTTTTCTCATCCTTAAGGAGTTTTCCAAAATTTTGACTCAGAGCCCTAAGGTAAGTCCCCAATTTAGTAATGAGCCAACTAGAAGATATTTCATGTTCATTTAATCGTCAGCTTGTAGAATTCATCATCAACAATTCAAATATAACTATGCAATAGCACGAGAAGACTCACAGTTTTCTGTCTCTTTGCAAGAATGGAGTATCTGTGAAAAATGAGAGGATGCATCATCCTTTATATTGTTGCTTCTTGATGAATGCAGGTTACTGCCCATTTCAGCATCAACCACAGCTCCATTAGTCTCAAACAAGATTTTGCCAGATACGGATGGAACAGAAGGCAAGAAGAATGGTGCCTTTTCTGGCTTCCTTGGTGGTTCTATAGGCTTATTGCGAATCTGAAAATTATTATAGTAACTATAACCAACTTGAATTGAACTAAATATCATAACCACCATGTTTCTATGAAGAGAGAGGACTTGGCATAAACTGCCAATTTGAGCATGGAAATCATTTAGTGGATAGGAAAAGAAACGCATAAGCACGAGGCAAAAAATGATCAAGAAAATGGATGACCTTTATGATATCCAATTTTGTGAGGCTTTGCCACTGGCTTTTGGGAAGTAGAGAAAGAGTGACAAGCTCCGGTATTTGAATATTAATTGTTGTCTCTGCATTGGTACTTATTTCTATTTGATTCTTAGGTGTGTTCGGTTCTTCAGATCCTTCCACTGATGATACTGAAGGCATTTGAACCCTACAAACTTTTGTTCCACTTGCATAGGAATCAATACTGGAGGATCCAGAAAACATTGCCTGATTAACCCTGAGTAATATAATACAGACAATTAAGTAGAGTGCTACTGAATAATAAAAAAATGTATTTATAAAAGATACCGTTGTTGCTCAAAAATTTGAAAATGTACATTATCATATTAACTGAATAAAAATCAACCACAACTGAGGGAAATAAAGGTTTGAAAAGATTATAAAAAAGTACAAAAATATTATGCCAATATATCCCACAAAACTAAGTAACCTTTTTGAAGTGGTAAGCAACACATTAAATGACAAAAACAAATATCGTACAAGCTTATCCAGAAGATAAGCCAACCTGAAACAAAGAAAAAAATCAGTCAAAAACACAAAGAGACCAAACAGAACAACACTACAAAAACATACCGGCAAGGGAACTGGAGCAAGGTAAATATCTGCAACTAGGACATGCCAAGAAAGGTGACCTACCACCGCCACTTATCTTGCTTCCCAAGTCCCAACGCAAACACTGAGAGCCCCACTCAACTGCTAGAAGTCATACATCTCTCTCATCCTTCATGGAGCCCACAATAGCCACAAATCCCAGGTCATGGTTGTCAAATCCCAAAAACAGTGATGGGGTAAGGCCCAACAATGCCTGGTCATTTTCAAACTTGATTACTTCCCCCATCATTATTATGGTTGACCTATAGTTCTCAAGGCTTCTTCTCTCAACTATATTCTAGAGGAATGTGAGTTTTTTATCTTTCCTTTTTACCATGTGTCATTACTAAAAGTAGACATGCATATATTGGTTTGGTGGGGAGAGGAAGGAGGGGAGTTGGCCATTGGATTTCAACAGAAGCATCCCCACTTCATCATTGTGGGAGAAGAGGGCTAACTGCAAATAAACATACTTATTAATAGCCCTAAGCATTGCACCTTGAATACAAATTTAAATATTAATTTTATTTAATTTATTAAGAATATTAAATATAAATATCTAATAATTATTATGTGCACTTGTAGCTTTCTTATTTCCCAAACAATAATCAAATGCAAAAATGACACTAAGATAACATCAAAATATGAAGTGCAATAATATTAAAATGGATATTTTGGTAATATATATAATTATATATTTCAAGAGTTGTGTATATTTTTGAAACCAGTATTCCATCAATATATATATAAAAAGAAAATACCAAAAAACGTAAAACATATATTTAATTAAACAAATCTAACAGAAAATCCACTTAATTAAGGCAAGGTGAGGTTGGCATCTAAGGTGTGGACCGTGTGGCCCTATCAATGTCATGGCATCTATGTGCCCATCCAAATAAGTATATAACTAAGTAATTCACCTTTTAGGATTTTAGTTGTCATAGTTATTTTTGCGAATGCTCATTTGTAACACGAATTTAGTAATATTTTATATTTGATCATTACTTTTGTAACAGCTTCTCCCTTCTACCACACTTTCTTTGTCAAGTAATTCCTAAGGCCTTTAGCAACAATATGACAAATTTAGTATTACTAAATTTATGTCCAAAATTTATGATATGAATTATCCTGAATCGTGTTACTTAACATTCACATTTAGCAAGACTACAAAAAATTTGCAACACTAGTTTAAAAATTCACACTCATGATAAGATGAACTCATGCAATAGAAGGAAGTATCAATTGTTGGAAGTTGACTGTATACAAGAAAACAATGTTTTTCTTTCAATAAAAAGCTATACCAATACATTTTGCAATATAGCATAACTGCATATAAGCAATAAATATTTACAACCACGTTTCATGAAAACCGAAAGGGCAAAAATAATAATACAAAATTTGGAAATATTATAAAGTAGCGCCATATGCATTAACAACCATCTTTCAAATTAAAAATCACTAGCGATATGTGTGATTTTAGTTACACACACGAGATCATCATTCAATGATTAAGATGCATCTTCCGCCAAAATACCGGTTTTGACAGAAGATGCATCATCACTCTTGTGTGAATGTATACCTCGTTTGAGACCAATAACAATTGACTCTCAAAATCACTCTTAATGTCATTATTACTATAGAAATTTTAACATATAAATTTTTACCACTTTAATTACTATGCAAATTCAACTTCATTCACAAAATTAACTCCAACTTCAGATCTATTCAACTCCTAGAGCTGACGGAGACTGGCCCCAAACGAGACTGTAATTTACAAAAACATTAAAAAAGTAGAACAAATCATCCTAGGCAATTAGGCACCATTGCCTTGACACCTTAATAACAATGGTTTCAAAGGAAACCCTACTTATTCCCAGCTTCAATGTTATAACACTATCTTGGGTCTTCCTTCAACTTTCTAATTCCACCTCTATTTTCTAGTGTTTATGCTTATACCCATAATAGCATATGAATGTGTACTATTTATCTTTGAATTGAGAATGTATACTATTTTTTTAGTAAAATTTTTCATATCTTGAATTTTCACATTTCAATTATTAAATGTTACACAATCACAGTATGATAAGAACACATCAAACTCACCAGAGGTAAACACCATTTTCCTCAACATGAGAAGTGGCTAAAATGTCCATATTTGGTGACAAAGACAATGACGTAATAGACACATCGACATGTATTGCATCTATCTGCCTGGCCAGAATGACATCCCATATTCTAAGAGTTCCATCCATGCTTGCAGATAAAAGCCACTTTCCATCTTCACTGAAACAAATGTCATTGACACGATCCATATGACCGACAAACTTTCGAACCACGCGTAAAGCCACAACATCAAATAATCGTATAACCATATCATCTGCCACAGTTGCCAACAGACCTAGAGAAACAAAAGAGAGAAAATTTTGATTCTCAACTGCAGTTTCACATTTAAACAATATCGAAAAGTAACCAAAAGGACACAATGAAATTGGAGAAGGTATTGAACAGCACCATTATTTCGATGAAACACAATCTTAGAGATGGCATGGCCAAACTCCCACCTAGATCTTAATTCTTGTGTTTTGAAATCCCATACCTACACATAATTCAGGAAAAAACCGATAAATTATTTATAAAAATATCTAAAAATAAAATTTTTATCATGGTTTTTATTTTACATAAATTATATAATTTATAAAAACAAGATGTTTGCAAAAGACTAAACTAACACAATATTAACAATAATTACTAATCAGTAATATTGAACTATAACACCAATCAACATTGAAAATGAAAAAAAAGGTGTAGCATACCTTTATATCACCACTATATCCTGCACTAATCATGACACAGTTCGTTGCATCACAGGCCACTCCAACTACCTCCCCATCATGAGCGGCACCTCTTGATTCAGAAATGTCCACATAACTACCACGACGTAGACCAGATTGAAGATTAAACCGTTCTATCCAACCGCCCTCTGTTCCCAGAATGGCAAAATTGCCGCATGCACTAATAGCGCAGGCCTTCAGATGAAAATAATAATATATAAATATTTATCTAAAAAAATCTGTAACTTTTACCAAGATGCAAAACTTCCAATACCAAAAAGTACCAGCTTGTATACAACAAAATAAGTGAAATTTTACCTTAACAGTTGTCTGTGTTTCCACTGAGGGTGTCAATATATGTTCTCCAATAACAAAATTCTGCAATCTCCATACATATGCTTCTGGAGTATCCACATGGCAAGTTACAACATTGCACCAATCTCGCTGCCGGATCTCAGCTATGATACATTGTCATTAACAAAGCATTAAAGGACATTTATCGTGCCAAAGTTATACACGACTGTGTGAAACTATAAAACTTTACAGCTAGATAAATGGATATCCATTCATGCAGACTGGAAGCAACAGGTCGACGGATTTTATATGACATAGTTAACAACATGCTTTCCAGGAGAGAGACTAATGGGAAATGACTCCATGGATAGACAGAAAAGTCTCCTCCAAGAGAAAAAACTAGATTTGAGGCCATATGACCGAGAGCAAGGAAAAAGGAGAGTTGTCTGGTCGACAACTCTAGCATCCAGAAAACAATCATTGTTTCTACTCCATAAAACCTTAATGATGATTGTGAACTTATTCTCAACTATAGCATCCAGCCATCAATGACGCTACTATCACACTGTCTAAATCACAGCCAACACTTTTGCATGTGATCACCACCACCATTGAGGTCTGGAGGACTGCAAACGCCCTAGAGGTCGTAGACATTGGTTGAACCTATGAACCAACCACCCCATGACTATTCTAGTTCAACGTCTGCTCTGGCTTTGAAAATATTACTACCACAAGATATGTAAAAGTAGATAGACTTCTGAGCTGAAAATAACTGGAAACAACAAAATATCAAATGTCAAAGGGAGCTTACCACAATCAAATGCAATAACTGGTTTTAACTTGATCTCCTCTTCCTGTCAAACAAAAGAAAAGCAGTAAAATGAATACAACGGCCTCTAAGTCTAGATAAAATTTATCAAACTGACTAATCAGATTTCGTGGGAGTAAAATTCAAACTTCTACCTTAACCCCAAGTTTCCTGGCCCGCTTGGAAACATGGCGTTGTGAAAGCTCTCTGCTTTGCTGGTCCTAGTGAAAAAAATGTCTTGAAAAAAAGATGTCTTGAAGGAACCAAATCATCAAAATATCAGGCAATATGGTAATTCTGGAAAACACAAAGAATAACGGCAATAGAGAAACTCATGGTAATTTGAAAGATGAGCTAGAAATCACAACTCACAAGAAAGCAAATACATGAATGTCTCATCCAAAAAAATTTAAATAGGTTACCTACAAAAAACCTAAACTAGACTTTCATCAATTTCTCAACACAGAACAACTTTTGAAACGCCAGACCAGCTGCTTGAGGGTAACTGCAGGATGCAGCAAATTGCAGGGTAGAATAATGTGACAAGGCACCACCATGTAGTGACAGGTCTGAGCAGGATTTGATCCCGCATTAGCACAACACTACTCAGTAGAACTACTTTCACCAACACCATAATTAGCAAACCAGACCATATATGTAATTACGAACTCATAAGCACCAATACATGAATTCACAAACTATTCTTGATGAGAAAAGTAAATTAAACCCTTAACCACACCACTTTGGACTACATTTGATGCAAGAAATTGGACTATTTTGAGAGAGAAAGGAAATACTTCTCAAGAAGTTCAAGAAAAAATGGTGAAACTTGAATGAGTAAAAAGAATCAGAATCAAGAAAAATTAATCTAGAACATGCGTATTTCACATAAATTTCCTGAATTGGAAAAAAATAACTAGAAATAAGAGTCAGTTATATGATATTGTGTCTAGATGGCATCATGACAGCAAACCTGCACAACAGAAAAAAGGCGGAAGGCACGATCTTGACCAGCAGACAATATGTGTCTTCCATGACCATAAAATCTGATAGCAAAAAGAAAATAAACAAACAGTAAAACACAATGTTCAATGGAAAAATATAGGAAATTCCATATAAGACAGCATATATAAGGTACAACCATATGTATGCTACAAGATACAGATGGGAATCAACCATGAATATTCAAATGGAAACAAACAATAAGAAATGACCGACTATCATAATCTCATAAACTAAAGGTAGAAGCATGAATTACAACTAGGTAGGTACTTCTATGAAAATCAAAAGGATGATTTTTCAGAAGACACAAAGTCCATTTTTCATGGTTGGGAATTAATCTTTTTTGCATTTCAAGATGAAATCTTGTAAAAGAAAACAGCTGAAGATATTTAGGGAAGTTTCATTCTAGGATGTAATAATTGATACAAGATGATTTTACAAAGGACACAGTTCCATCTATTGTAGTTTGGAGCTACTTTTCCCATTCCACAATGAATTCTTGTTAAAAAAAACAATGGAAGAGGTATAGCTCAGTTTCGTTTCAGGAATTAATAATTGATACAAGACATGCAACAAAGAGGAATAACACTTAATGATATTATTTTTTGATCAACAACAAAGGAAATATATTAAAACTAATAAAATCATGGGTCCTACACAAGCCGTAGGCAAGTTGAAAACTAGGACAGACTCAGCAGGCTTCAAGGAAAAAACTGAGACACCAAGCTACATGGAAGAAAAGACAACCGGGAAAAGCAAATAAATGACTGAAGACCAAAAGGCAAAAACAACAATGAAAGCTGCAAAACTGACTAAAGACTGAAGTCATGCTCGAACTACCACATCATCACAAGATCCTTCCACCCATGATGACCTTGTTCACCCCACAATACAGTTTGTCACGTTGGACCAAAAATGCTTATCATTATGGCTTACAACTTGGAACACCCTACCGTTCCTTTCTAACTATTGGAAATCAGGAACATACCCTGAATTCTGTCCTTGAATGTTCATTCCAGGTTGTGGTACGAGAACACAACAGAGAGGTGACCACACAAGGAAATCGCAACCCACATGTCCAAGGTGCAATGTAAAGGATCATATCATTTGGAAGTGACAACAAGGAAGACACACAATGGTGCACAGAAGGAACAATGAGCCAAATTTTCCTGCTATTCACTTCAAGCACCCTTTTACTTGTCCACCACTCTTAACACTTATCCATATCCCACCATTTGTGGTCTTGCACACACATCGATGAACACCAGTAATTAATCATTGAAGAGCAGATAAAGAGAAGTGCCACTGATCTTCCTCTTGAGAGCCACAAAATCTACATATGCTTGCAAGTAAGAAGCCCTTCCCCCTAAGAAAAGACTCTTGGGATATAGCAACATACCACCCCTGCTAAGCAAGGAACTGGACTTTTGATGGAATCTCATGCAATCAACCAAACTTCAACTCCCACAAATATCAATATCTGATACAACAATTTGGCAAAGAATCAACCATATTTGCTCCATCACCACATCTGTGAAGGAATCTCTACAGAAACGAGATGAGAACCATGAGAACAAAGAAATGAAAGCAAGCAAACAAGGTCAAAAGATTCTAAATAACTTGAGACTTCTTCAAAATTGAACATTCCACACTATCCCTGCCTCAAAGCACTAAAAACATTCTACAACACTCACACTAGTGGAAAATGCCAAAGAGAGCAATAACAAAAAGAGAGAAGCTAAGGGAACTCCATCAGTCCAAAAATCCCACCAAACATTAACCCAAGCAATTTACTCACAGACCTAATCTCCTTATCAACCTCAAGCACCTTCCTCAACCTACTACATATATTTGTAACACAACCATCCCTCCCGACCCCTCTCCCACCCCAAACCATTTATTCCGAATGATCTCCACCCACAAACACAAATCCAACTTCCTCTCATAAAAACACCAGAATCATTTTCCCAATAAGGCTGAGTTCATCCACAACTATGTCAAGCAATCTTCTTCCAAGCCACAAGGAAGACCCTCTTAATGTGCTCAACGTACATTGCAACTGACATCAGAATTTTGGACATTGAAAGATAGTGTAACAGAATATTGATAAGGATCAATGCTATCAGTGTAATCTTGCCCCCGTAGCACAAGAATTTCCCAACCTCTACCCAAAGAGTCATAGACTTAAATATTTGATTGGAAATTTCTCTATCTTACAACTTATAAATTTCACCATTGTTTGGATTTCCCCCTCCAACACTATTATCCCAACTATAGAGGATTTGTGTATATTTACCTTATGGTCTATAACTAGACCAAAAGGCCCTAGGAAGCATTGAAGATGTTCAATCTACCTCACAAAACAATAGAATATCATCTACATATTGTACATGAGTCACAATTGGAGATCTTCCACAATTGTAGATGATTTACCTTATGGCCTAAGGCCCTTGGGCTTATACAATGATGGACCTTTCACTCATTGTTAATTAGTTTTGAAATTAAATTTCACAAGGTATTAGAGTTTGATTTGCAAACGTTGCTCATAAAATATTTGTAGGCTACAAAAAGATGTCAAAGGTGCATGTGAGTGTTGGAATATTTAGTCTCACATCAAAAATCAATGTAGTAAACCTAAGCCTAACATACTTGTATCTCTATTCTCTCACTGTTAATTAGTTTTGAGATGAAATTTCACATGGTATCAATGTAAGCTCTCACATATCTACATATAGACACTTGTAAGCATATAAGTAAAGTCACAAGTAAAAGAAAGTGCTGAAATAATCTCACACCAGTTAAATAAGAATTGAACTTAGACATATAGAATAATAGATCTTTTCACTCATTGTCAATTGATTTTGAGATAAAAATTCATAATTTCAATTTTCAAGAAATGCCAAATTTAATAGTAAGAATGCAAACAACAAACAATAATGAATTCTTGACATTGGAGATGACTGAGACACTAAGAAGAAAAGCACAGCCAACATAGAAGTTAGCAAACTCACCTTAGACATAATGGTGGAGCACTATGACCACTTCGAAATCGTAAAAGGCGAGCCTCTCCAACACTTGTATCAAAAATCCAAATCTATTTAGAATAAAATTAATAATACTATGTCAGAAAATGTCAAAAAAGGAAACAATTTAAAAAAAAAAAAAAAAAGACAAGCATGAGAATGATAAGGGAAAAAGTCAAAAACTTTCCAAGACACCTTGGTATTAGGTTGGCATACTGTAACGACAAAATTGATAGGAAAAGCTACATCTTGCCTAGACAAATCAAACAAAATCATCGACAGAAATACTTACAATAATGCATTTATAACAAAAATACTACAAGCATAAATTATTTACTTGTGGTATTCATGGAAAGGCATATGGAAGCCCTTGACCATAACTGGTGTATAGCTTAATGCATTTAACCATGCTCTCCCTATACATGTTAATTTTAATGATTTCCATTCTAGGCATACATGCACAAACATCCGCCATGCATGACAAAATATATCAAAGTGTACAATCAGTGTTAAGAAATCATATATAGAATGCAACCTAAAAGCAGCACCATGTTGAATACTTGAATTGACATTCTTAGTGGTAATTTAAAAGCCATTGAGCTCCTTGCCCATTTTTTTACCTTGATTCATCTTATCTAATAAGATTCAACCTTGTCCTTATCAAAAAAACAATGAATGCCACTAACAGATAATAAGACATACACTTACTTTCATTGAATTGTCAGTTGCAGAACTCATCAGAACAGGCTCATTGGCAAAAAAATGGAGTGACACTATTGAACCATCATGAGCTTCTCTTATCACTGATTGAAGCCTCCTCTTTTCAAGGTTCCATATGCTTATCACCCCTGACGAACCCCCAGATGCCAGAAAAGGTTGACCATCTGAAATGATAACACTGAAACACATTACTTTTCAGAAACATCAATGATGTCTACTAATGATTATTTGATCTAACATGTCATTATACCAAAACAAGCAGATGTTTTTCAAAAAGATGAGCCAAATATATTTGATCTAACATATAATTATCTCAACTTTCAAACCAGGAACTAAAAATTTCAAGAGTAAAAAAATTGTTCTGCCAGTTTTCAATACGCCAACTTGTTTTTAAACATCGAATCAAAATAGCCATTACCAAATACCCTTTATGATGGAACCTTATAGCAAATAAATTCCAAATGACACACAATAATTTATAAAAATTCTCATACAGTGCATTATTTAAATACTAGAAGTACTCTTCTAAAATAACTCAGTTTCTACCACTGTGACTATAAAATTCATACTTTTTACTGCACTTCTAAAGGCGTCAAGGCATCCAACCAATGACCAAAGACACCCCAAACACCAAAGTGCCTGGTTGTCTTTTCCAAAAATGTGTGCATCCATGAATACACATACATATAACAATGGTGTAAAATGTGCTAAATATATGTATGATACTACATAAGCTATGCAAAACAAGTCATGACACACAGATTCCCAATAATTTTTTTCTTGAAGAACAAAATTATATATATTAAAATTTGTAAGATCAAGGAGCCTACAAACCATAAGCAAGATAAAAGCAAAAACAAATCCACCCTACAAGCTTCAAACAAGAAGCCCGCTAGAAGAAACAAAAGAAACATGATCAAGGATGGACAAAAACCGAAAATGCTGTAGCAAAAAGGAGCTGTAACAACCATAACAAGCTCCCTTGTAGGACAGAAGCCACGTCTGAACTTCTATGTCATACAAAGTCCCTCTAACCCTCCAAGATCTCTTCCCCCTACAATGCAACTGGCTACGTTGGCAAAGAAATAATCCTCTTCATGGTATACATCTTGGAACACCCTATTATTCTTTTCTAGTCATCTCCTCTACCACACCAAATGAAGTATGGTGAATCACCTCCAACTGAATTTCAGCCCCCTTCAACTAACACATTCCTTCTAGATTCTCAACTAAATGCACAATGCAAATCATAAAAATGTTGTAGACCATGCTAAAGATATGTCTAATATTATAAAATCATGCATCAATCTATGAAAATTATATATCACGTATTATTTTGAAAATATGAAAAGCAAGACATGACACATAGACTTAGTCAATAAAATGCATAATGAAAAGTCATGAATATTTGTATGGTATGTTACATATGTGAAAATCACAAAATCAGATTTTTTAAGAGTAAGCAGTATCTTAATAAGTTGATAGCGTCAATGGGCCACACTGTAAGTGCTAGAGCCCGACCCAGATTTAGATAGAAAGATACACCAATACCCACTCAGTATAAGTTCTCGTAACAATAAACAAAAGTACCTCTCTCGTGCAAGAATCACCCTTAAAAATAACACTATTTCAGTAAAGCTAAATACACCAACAGACTGCATAAATTGTGAGCAGTAGTCTTGTACTTAGCCACATTCAGTGACGCCTCATCAAGCATGGTGGAAACCCAAGGTGATCACCTTGCTAAGCTTGGCTCCCTTGTTAGGGGCTTGGGTGATATGGCCTCGCCTTGACAACACATCAAACTAACTGATATAACTTTGACAAACAGAAACTTTGTGATTATATATACCAGCTTCTAACTCTTACATTGAACAACTTTATTTTGAATTTTAAAGTGTCAACCAGTTATTATGCAATGTTAAATTACCAGCACACGGAAGGTTAAATTTGCACATCATCCAGCAACAAAAATTATATACCAGAAAATTCCACAAAAGAAAAAAATCAGAAGAATACACCTGTCCTGAAAGACAAGGCTGTCACAGCACCACGGCCAGAATGCTTGAATGAAAAAAGCTCTTCATCATAGCGTACATTATGAACATGTATTGTTCCATCAGAGCAACCAACTGCAATAACATCAAGTGCAGGTGAGGAGACACAGCAGTGAACAGAAGAATTCCAGCCTTTGAACTCAAAAATTTTCTTTTTTGTACTTATGTTCCAAAGTTGCAAAGGACCCTCTTGACTACCAATGATAATCTGAAAATTGTATACTTCATGGTAAGTCACTTGGTTACTTCTAATTAAAAGAGAAGATAATGTACACTCTAGATCAAAAGAAATTATTACCTTGTTCAGATACGTCTCTGGGTGCACTACACAGCTGGGATTGAACTTTTCGCTGAGTGGAATATGCCCAACAGGGTTAACATCTGCTTCTGCTCTTTTGAAAGCCCATATAAACATATTACCTTTAATATCGATGCTAATTATGTGTTCTCCAAATAGGAATAAATGATTCACTTTTTCTTTATGGCTGCTCCATGTAGCTACCTTAAGTATTACCACAAAACGTCAGTTTAAGTACAGGTGTATGGATAAATCTTACATCATACATATATGTAATTAACTTTCATGCTGTAGAATATACATGCAGCAAACAACTTTCTAATTTATCTTGTCATCATGTTTTCTGATATTATCATTGTTTTCCATTTATCTTGGTTCATTACAGGCATGAAATGTTCTTTACATTATTTTTGGTTTATTTAAAATAATAGATGCTGATGTAACATGTTTAAGCAATTTTAAACATGAGTTTCTGTATCTCTTTTTCTTTAGTAATATGTATGGAGTTGGAGCATTTGTGTATTTCCATAATATTTCACAATATCAATTTTGACATGATACAATGTATTGTATAGATTAAAAAAATGTATTGTATAGATTAAAAAAATGTATTGTATAGATTAAAAAAATGTATTGTATAGATTAAAAAAATGTATTGCATAGATTAAAAAAATGTATTGTATAGATTAGACGTGTTTTTGATCAGGGCTCAATTACTTTGAAATTTCTTTCTTCGTTTTAAATTTATTTTGTTTTGTTTGATCAAAGTACATCACATGAAAGAAATCACTAACATATCAGAGTCCTAAAGCTCAGAAAACAAACTAAGTGAGATAATCAAAGATGGAAATATGTGTGGCAAACATATATTAGTCACAAAAACAGTGTCCCACGTACTGTGCGGAAATACCAACAAATGTGAGATAAAAACATAAAATAACATTTGATTGGAGGCAACTCAAATGTTAGTAAAAGTTCCAAGGCAACAAACATCGCTAAAGACATGTCAAAGTTGATAAGTAGAACCAAGAAATTATGTATAACAATGCAATTACTCCACCTAAGGATACTCATGTGGTAACACTCAATAAATTCTTCAGAAAAATGAAGAACATAGTTGGAAATTCAAGTAGTACAAATAATCTGGTCAAGAAAAAAGTAAAGCTGCATGATGCTTCATCCTTCAAAAAAGAGAAAGAATAGGCAGCCATGCTTCAAAAAAACAGAAAAGGAAATTATTGATGAATGCTTTGTCAATATCCTACAAGATTGTGTATTATCTTTCAACCTTATTGCCAAGTTGAGTACTTAATTATTTTGTCACGCCATTGGATGCCATGGGATAGGATAAGTAACCTATCTTCCACCAAGTATACTTTTAAGAGAGGAATTTTTAAGATTTTGCAAAAATAAATACAAAGTATAAAGTATTGAAAAGGCATGGTGTTACTTTCACAAACAATAGGCATGGTGTTACTTTTTTAAGGTCATTGGACACAGTGGGAAAGGTTATAGGCCACCTTTATTCCGTAACAAAAGAAAACCCATTTGTAAAGGAAATTTTAAGATGTTGCAGAAAATAAAGATTGATTGCAAGGCATTGGAAAAGTAATACTAGTAAATGACGAAGAAGATTGGTAAGGTTCTATTCATGCCACATCCTACTATTAAATGATCAATCTAATGCATAAGACCCATGGATTTCTTGTATTTTTCTTTTGAGAGCTACCATTCCAATGGTATCAAGAATCTCTATAATTTTTATAGTTTTTCCAAAAACAATCCACCATTGCAATGTTGCCTTTTGCTACTTAGAAATCCAATATGGAGGCAATTAACACTCTTCTGGAACCAATTAAGGTGCTATCTTTTGAATTCATTAGTGTTGTGAACCAGGCATTGCACTTAAGAAATGTTCTCTGATAACACTAACTCCCATGGATATTTTTCAATTTCAAAATGTCTCAACCCTTGAGTATAAAAGATGGAGTTGCTTCCTCTCAATCGGTAGAAGATACCAAATCCTCAAAATAGTGTCTTGATCAACCTAGTGCATGATTATTACTCTACCATTCTAGATTTTCATCTCTTAAGTAAAAAAAACAGTAAAGAGGACGACATGTGAGAAAACCTCAAAAAATGTCCTTCCAATAACCATCCATGAACTGACCTGATGAATACGTTTAAACACTGCAATCTCATTTCCATACGCAGCAAACGTATAGTCCTGATATGATGCAATAGCTCGGATCTTCTTTGGTAGTTCAGGTCCTTGATCAAATATAAAAGAAAATCATAAAATACATGAATTAAAAACTAATAGTGAGAAGAAGAAACAGGTAAAAACATTAATAGTGAGAAAAAAAGAAGTTGAGAGTGATACAAGAGTCTGTGTAGAGAATCCATAATTACTAATTGACTTCAGCAACAAAAACAACTTCAAGAAACTTCGACAGTCACCTTAAGCCTACGAATCCATCCCAAGTGTGTGAGCAAGCATTTATAAAACCCCGCCCAATATTATGCTTTCGTTTTTTTTACACTTAAATACGCCACAATTAACAAAAAAGGTACGACTTAAAACCTATATCACCGCAACTTAGAGCACCTACCAGCGATCGCCAGAGTCAACTTCGCACACTACAAGATAAAAGACAAAAGTAGAGTCGGAGTTAAACGAACGGAGACGAATTGGAAGAGGACGAGAAGGAGAAGACGGTTACATTGTAGACTTGCCAAGCCTTGCCAACGCTAACGGTGACGAAAGTCTCCGTCCCGAGCCTGTTTACGGAGAAGGGGACGCTGGTCGTGATGTAGCCCACGGCTCGGTAGGGTTCGAATATGCCCATCTCCGCGCCAACACTGAGACGCTAGCTCTTTTGGTTTCCCGGAAGGGAGGGAAGGAGGGCGGCCGGAAAGGAAGGAGGCTGGGGAGGGAATCGGAACAGACCGGAGGTTTTGATAGGGTTTTGCGGCCGCGCCGTCCCGAGCGTTACACCTCAACCTCCTCGAAATAATTTGAGAGGCCTGTTTACGAGTTTTTTTTATTAATGATTTCTAATATATTAGTATTATATAAATTAAATTTTTATCATTTAAATTATTATTTTAAGTTTACTTATAAAATTAATTTTATTTTTATTTTTTTTAACTTTTAAAATTAAAAAATTTACACATATAATCAAATTATTATACAATTTTAACTTTATTTACGAAATTAATTTTAATTTAACCTCTCTTTTTCACCACTATGTTCCAACCACTCTTAATTTATAGGCTTTGTACTTTTTGAAAATCAATAAAATGAAAATTTTGAAAAAAAAATTATTATCGTTAAAAATTTTAAAAAAATTTAATTTTTTTTAAATTAAATATAAATTTTTCTATATTTTTGTAAGATGTACAAATAGTCTCATGAAATTTTTTATTTTCAAATTTACATTTTTATTTTTATTAATTTCTAAAAAAAACACGAATCCCCTTAGAAACAAATATTGTCATGAATTTTTCATACATGGTCAAGAAAAAATTGAGACCAATGAAATGATTAAAATAAAAAGACGTTTGTAAAGCTCTTAACTTTTAACATTATTAGAAACAATTTTAAAAAAAAATTAAACAAAACACTCCTAATTTTTTTCTCATCAACTTCTTTTATATTTATTTTAAAAAAATTTATAAACTATTTTTTCACGACTTTTGTCTGTTTCTTTAATTAATTAAACGACATGAATATCTTTTCGTCTGTGATATTAGCAAAATATTATTATAAAATTAAAAAATTCATGAAATTTTGTAAATATTTTTAAAAATTATATTTAGTTAGAAATAATATTCATCTTTTATACATATATTATATTCTTGCAAATTTTATTTTTTAAATACAATAAATGTAATAAGTAACGGGAAAATATTTACAATAATAAAAAATGTTTAATTATGGTTAAAATATCCTTACATGATTAAAATATGTAAATTTTAATAAATGTATTCATAGGTATATTTTAAATTTAATATTTAAAATATCTTATATATTAAAAAATTATTTATAAAAATAAAATATTATAACCAAACAAATAAACATTACTTCTAAACTACAGTTTATTCTTTCTAGTATTACTCCTTTAAAGTGTTGCTACGGTACTTTCTAAGAGCCAGAAGTGTTTATCATGCATACACACATCATTCTGAAGTGTTGCACCTGAAACATTCTGTTTGCAAGTGTAACCAGCATTTTTCAAGCGCAATGAGAGCGATTGGATTGAACTATACATGATAATATCTTACACAGCCAAGTTTTCAAATTAGAAAAAGTTGTATCTCCAAGGTCCACAGCTTCAAACCCAAATAAGTAGAAGGATGTAGGAGAAAATTGAACTTCATAGAAAGACTGGTTTAGATCATCATATGTCTGGAAAAGAGAGAACCAGAAACAGTTGACATCTCCCCCTTGCTCCTTCTGGCATCCAAAAATAGTCAGCGCCCACCCATCACCACCAAAAAACCAAAAATAACGACCACAGAACCATCAAATAGAAAATTGGTTGTCAGAGACTGGTTCACATCCCCTGAAAACAAGGAACCAATATGAGGGTAGAATAGATTTACTTGGTTCATAATGAAGAGGACGAGAAAGCTAAAACATTGAAGACTTACCCACCTTCTCTTTCTTTGATCTCTTCTTCTTCTCCTCCACCTCTTCTCCCAGCTCTTCCTCTAACAAGGAGAAAATGAGATAGGGAGGGAGATGAGGAACCACAATACTGCGAATTGGGATGTGGAAACCCCACGCGTAGCTGTTGCCATTGACAAGGACAAGAGCAGCCAAAATGCTTTGAAGTGGACTCTGGAGAATTTGGTGACCAAGGGCCAGACCATGTTGCTTGTCCATGTCAAACACAAGAACGTCAACAATATCAGTGAGTCAGAGTACTTTCCATTTGGAAAAAAATAAAAATAAATTTTGGAGCTAGAGCTGCATAAAATTAAAATGGATACCAAAGCTGGTTTCTTGTCTGATCAAGTCTATACCCATGATCGATTCATTGCTCTTGAGGATTCTTTCTAATACCACCCAAGAAATCCAATAACATGATGCTGGCGGTTGATCTAAAACTTGCACACATTGGCAAAAGATGGCACTTTTGATTGCAAGGAATGAAGGAAAGAAACAAGCATTTGTGATTTCATGTAAGCATCTTTTTTCTGCAGGTAACGAAGCATATATGAAGGACATATTCCTTCCGTTTCGTTGTTTCTGCACCAGAAAGGATGTAAGCCGCCACCAAATCTTTTTCCAGACTCGTTGATTCATCTGCAGACGTCCCTTCTTATTTACCCTTCCGAAAGTCTTTAGGTTCACTGCAAGGATGTCATCTTGGACGACTGCGACATCGCCAAAGGAATCATCGATTACGTAGCGCAGAACGCCGTCGAAAGGCTGGTCGTTGGCACTTCGTCGCGGACCGGCTTTGCCAGGTAATCGATTTCTTCATGTCTCCAGTGAAAAGAACCAGCATCAGAGAAGGACATCATCAATCACTGTGCTGACTTCTGACTGGGATGACCATAAATTGTAAGACCAACCATCCATAAATGGGTGATTTAATAGGATGCAAGGAAGCGCCACAAAATGCAGTGCCCAATTAAGTTTTGGGTTCGTAGAGAATCCAAAACGTTTCATGGATTCAGGCATTGAGTCAGGCATTTTAACGAACACTTTTAAGGACCTGCTACCTCTACCTGTGGGTTTCATGGAATCCTTCCTGGTGACAGATTCAAGACCGTCGACGTGCCCAGTAGCATAACGAAGGGAGCACCAGATTTCTGCACCATTTATGTCATCTCCAAGGGAAGAGTGTCGTCGCAGAAGAACGCCGTCCGTCCGGCACCGACACCAGCACATTTCCGATCCCAAACCCAAAACCAAGCAAACCCCAGACCCGACTACAACATCTTACCCCACGGCTTGAAAAGTACGACCACCGCCGCCTCCTCTCAAATCCATTACCACCTAACGACAATTTTGAATCTTCTGTCTTTGGCACATGGCAGGCGAGTCGTCGTCCAACGGCAATCACTCCGAGGAAGAGTCCATTGTGTAAGTCGTCGACATGTGCGGCCGTAGCGGATAAATGACCTCTAATGCTTTCTTCCTCGGCTTCACCTGGTTGCTTGCCTTCAGGTCTCCGTTCACGAGGGCCGGCGCGCGAGGGACCGTGAAGCCCTACGTCGAGTTCGCGGCCGACACCGACATATCGTTCGTGAGCTCCAGCCGGCAGGGCAGCGACCAGATGCTCCCTTCCTTGTACGAGGAATTGGACGGCCACCGACCGCCGAGGATCTCCAGCGGCTCCGACATGTCCGACATGATGCGGCTGCCGATCAAGCAGATCATGGACGCGCAGATGATGGCCAACGACTACTCCTCTTCCCTCGACAGCAGACAGTCGTCTTGGTCCTCCCAGCCTGCGGTCGCTCCTTCATTATTTTTAATTAATTTCCCTTTTTGCCCTTTACTTGGAACATAATTTTCATTCACTTGAAATTACCGCGCGTGTGCATGATAATTAACCGAAGAGATTTTAGTTATCCACGAGATTCGCATTAAATAATACGATTCTTTGAATTAAATTGTAACCATTTAATATTACCGCTCACCATATTAATTTTTATTTTATATATTAATATTTACACTTTTGGCGTCAGGATAATATTTTTTTATCGTAAGATAAAACTTCTCCATTACTTTTCAATTATGTTTTTAAAAAACAAGATCTCATTGAGATCTTCTCGGTAGATTTTTATATATAAATTTTTTGTATATTTAAAATTCATAAAATTTACTTTTCTATCGATTGATTTTATAAAATATTTTTATTGATGTAAAATGATAAAAAAATCTAATTTTTATTATTTTTAATTTAAGTATAATATTTGAATATTTTTCATTTCTTTTTTTTCATCTATTTCGTTGAAATATAAGAAAAATCCAAAGTACAAATTCTCGCTGTACATTATTTTATTTTAAATTTTTTGTATTTCTGTGTTTGTACAAATAACTATTATTATTTAATTTTCTATCGAACTTTGCCATTATTACTTTTCATTGGGTCGTTACTGAATACACAATTCGTCGAGGTGTCTTCTTAAAATTGATTGATTTGCGCAAAGCATGAATGAGAGATAGATTGTTAAATGGCAGGACGATTCGGAAGCAGAGATGAGGATGCTGAGGCTTCAGCTGAAGCAGACCATGGAAGCGTACAACGCGGCCTGCAGAGAAGCACTCACTTCTAAGAAGAAGGTGAAGATCGAGCTGCGAATTGAAGCAGCGATCGAGGATATGTAGATTATATATATGTGGGGATGATGTGATGAGCGGCTGCTTGGATGACATGTTTGTGTACGTTGTTGTCTCAGGCGAAGGACCTGCAGCACTGGAAGGTGGAGAAGGAGCAGAGGATGGAGGAGGCGAAGGTGAAGGAGGAGAACGCGCTTGCGATGGCGGAGGTGGAGAAGGCCAAGTGCAGGGCGGCGATGGAGGCGGCGGAGGCGGCGAAGTGGATAGCGGAGCTGGAGGCGCAGAAGAGGCTGCAGGCGGAAACGTGCGCGCGGAAGGAGGCGGAGGAGAAGAGGAAGGTGTTGGAGGTTCTGGCGAAGACGGACGTGAGGTACAGGAGGTACAGCATCGTGGAGATAGAGGTGGCCACGGATTACTTCTCGGACGGCCGGAAGGTTGGGGAGGGTGGGTACGGTCCGGTGTACAGGAGCTACCTGGATCACACGCAGGTGGCGATCAAGGTGCTACGGCCGGACGCCGCGCAGGGGAGGAGCCAGTTCCAACAAGAGGTGAGCTCGTATGTGTTGAAATAATCTCACAATTAAGTGTGATGTAGTAGACTTTTAGCAGTATATATTAACATGGTATTAGAGTAGATTTACATAGATATGTGTCTAATAAATCATTTTGATTTGAACACCTAACCTAATGTAAGGATTTTTAAAAGTATATTTCAACGAGTCGTGAGTTAGGCGGCGGGCGGCCATACTGTGTTCGACTTGGACGCCGGTGATGGATCGTCGGTGCGGTGTTGGTTGCAGGTGGAGGTGTTGAGTCGCATGAGGCATCCGAACATGGTGCTGCTGCTGGGTGCGTGCCCGGAGTACGGCTGCCTGGTGTACGAGTACATGGCCAACGGTAGTCTGGAGGACAGGCTGTTCCGGCGCGGCAACACGCCGGTGCTCCCATGGCAGATCAGGTTCCGAATCGCGGCCGAGATCTCGACGGGCCTTCTGTTCCTCCACCAGACCAAGCCGGAGCCGCTCGTTCACCGGGACCTCAAGCCCGCCAACATCCTCCTCGACCACAACTACGTGAGCAAGATCAGCGACGTCGGCCTCGCTCGCCTTGTGCCCCCCAGCGTCAGCAACGAGGTCACCCGGTACCGCATGACATCCGCCGCCGGCACCTTCTGCTACATCGACCCAGAGTACCAAGTACGTCCCATGCATCCTGA
>JAMKPZ010000654.1:0-62415 GCA_024699675.1 Amphibolis antarctica | reverse complement strand
TTCATCCGTAGATGCTATGCCTGTAGACTCGGGTGGTTGAACCCACGGGTCTTCTTCTTCGGATTCTTGGCTTTGCAAGTAGGGGCCATCAGCATCTCTAGCGGCTTCAAGTTGGAAGGGTGCTGGATGATGGTTTCGGCGGGAGCAGTGCCCGTGGTTTTCTAGCTAGGTGTCGGGTAGGTGAACTGGTTGCCGGTTCGAGGTAGTGACGGACGTACGCGGTGCTTCAAAGGGGACGATGACGGGCTTGCCGTGCTCGTCCTCCCGAGGTGTTGTGTCATCAGGCCCCATTAGTTGTTCTGGCCGCTAAGCATCCACAGAGAGTGAGGGGCAGAATGCCCCTAGTTTTGCCTTAGTGGGAGGAACCAGCTGCCAGGTAGACGGGAGGCGGAAACCGGGTGGAGTTTTGGAAGAGAATGCAATAGGCCAGTCTTGTTTACTGGCTTGAGGGGAGGGGCAGAATGCCCCTAGTTCTGTCTCGGAGTGTTGGCCAGCATTTTGAAAGATGTTGCCCAGACTGAGTAGGCTAGTTGTCCTATCTTTATGATGCAGGTCCCTTGTTGGTGGTTGATGGTTTCCGGCTGATCTGGCCAGTGCCCGAGGGATTGGTGGTTTGCTGTGTCGAGCGAGAGACTTGGTATGATTGCCAAGTCCCAGTTGACTTGATCGGGTTGCCAAGTCAGTGGCTGCTGAGGACGCAGCCGTTGGCGCACTTGTGCGTGGGATGCCAAGCCCTGTTGTTGAAGGAGCGGGTTCCGGCGTGAGTCGCGTGGAAGCCATCAGGCTTGCCTTCTGATGTTGATGACCTGCAAGCCTGGAGTGTTCCCACCTAGGTCATCAGGTGGGTGCTGCTGTGCTAGTTTGAAGGAGAGGGGGAAGGAGCGCACCTTGTCATCTCCTTTCCCTATACAAACCAGTCGGACGCCACATCCATTTTCAAAGTTCCTCCCTGTAGGATTGGCATTGGCGAGGGAGGTTGGTGAAGAGTTGGGTCCCCGGTGCACATTGGAGATTCTCCGAACAGTTGCAGCAAGCCATCTTCTGGCTCTTGATCTGGTTGTGGGTTGTCTTCACAAGGCTCCATTCGTCTAGACAGATAGTCATAACCATTTGGGTTCTGGAATTCTGGAGGTGAGGTGGTAGCCGGTTCTGGTGTCGAGTGGGGTGTCCCGGATGACGCCACAGCTACTACAAATTGTCCTGGGTGGTAGTAATTTTCTGCCAGTATGACGATTACCTCCCCTTTCCATAGAAACTTAAGCATCCTATGAAGGGTGGAAGGCACGATAGAATTCTGGTGGAGAAATGGGCGGCCCAGGATAAGATTGTAGCTTGGGGGAATGTCTACCACGTGCATAGGAACTTTGAAGGTGGCTGGTCCGATGACGAGGGGGAGGATGACTTCACCTTTGGCTTCGTGCAGAGTGCCGTCGAACCCTCTCATCACCCGGTGGGTGGGGAGCAAGTCTTGCTCTTTGATTCCCAGCTTGTGCAGGACTTGTAGCGGGCACAGGTTTAGCCTGGATCCATCGTCGATCATTACCATTGGGATATAGAGGTCCTTGTATTGCACCCGAATGTACAGAGACAAGTTGTGGTTGGTCCCGGCCAGTGAGAGGTCTAGATCTGAGAAGTAGATGAAAGAGGGGACTGTTACTATAGCCACCATTCCTTCTATGGCCCCGGGAGCGAGACCTTGGTCTACTTTGGCTATCTATAGCACTTTGAGAAGAGTTTCCCGGTGCTCAGTAGAGGATCGGAGCAAATCCCATAAGGAGATGTCAGCCCGTATCCCTTGCAACTGGATTGACAGATCCGGGAGTGATTGTGACTGGATGGCTGGTGCTGAAGAGGCGGCTGCCAGCCCTGCTAAAGCGGCAGCCGGTGGTCGGTTATTGGTTGAAGTTTGTCCTGCTGTTCCCAGGAGGGTGATTCCTCCGGGGCGCGACTATGGCTGATACACTTGGCCCGACTTGGTTATAGCCGTGCATGCAGACGGTTGTTCTATTCCCTTGCCTTTATGTTGTTCAAAAGTGAGCGAGGCCGAAGGGGAGGGCTTGGTGAGCAGCTGTTTTGCCAGGTGTGCTTGGAGTGGCACTAGTGTTGCAGCCGTTGGAGAGGCCGTGTCGGCTAGAGTGCCGGTCATGGATGTAAACCCAGCGGTTGAGGCTTTGGGGATTGAAGGTGCTGCTGGGATGACTGCCCTGACTGGGGCAACAGGTGAGTAAAGAATTACCTTGGGCTAAGCCCATGTGGTCGTCCTAGCGGCTGGCTCCCTTGACGCGGCAACTGGTTCTTTTGACGCGGCAATCGTAGGCGCCGCCCGAACGAAGAATTTTCCTATGGGTGAGGATGACGCCTGTTGTGGCGTAAGTTTTGAAGACTTCCTCCTTCTCCAGTGGCCGTTGATGGTGAGGATGGAGGTCCGGAGTTGTTGGTAGTATGGCTGGAGTTCCTCCAGTGTCGGTGGATGGTTGGCTGGCCGAATGAGGTCGGCGGGGTTCAGCCTGGGAGTTCCTGCATCCAGCGACCATGCCAAAGGGAGGGATCTTCTTGTCCCTTGTCCATGCCTGGTAGGATAGGCGGAAACCGGCTGCGTAGGCCGGAACCCTTCGAGCGGGTGCCTCTTTCGGGCACCTAGGAAGATAACACTGACCTGGGAGTTGCCTGTATGATTTGGGAAGGTGTGTTGGCCCGGCTCTGGGGGTACGGGAGGCTGTTGAAGCTCAATGGTGCCCGAGTTGATAAGCCTCTGAATAGCTTGTCTCAACGTCCGGCAATGGTCCGTTGCATGGCCGGCGGACCTGTGGTACTCGCAGTACTGCTGTGAATTGTACCAGGCAGGAAGAGTAGCAGGAGGTGGCTTGATAGGGGGAAGCGTGAGTAGTGCCTGGGCCCAACGGAATACCTGGCTTAGTGGTTCAGAAAGCGGCGTGTATTCTGTAATGCGCGGCTGTTGCGGCTGCGGGGGTGGCTGGCGTGGCCCGCGCTGTTGTTGATCGGGGCGTTGTTGGTTAATGCCTGGGCGATCTCCTCCCTGTCGAGAGGTTGTCGAGGACATTACCTGCCACTGTTGGCAGGCCGGCGGCTCGGATGCGGCTACTGAGTGTGGAGCCTTGGGCCTCCAAGGTTGTTGATTCGAGGCCGCTAGGGTGGTGTAGACCGGCTGTTGAACTGGAGTGATTACCGGCGGATGGTATTCTTGGGCTGGGGCGTACACCTGTTGTGGTTGGTATGTTGGTGGTGTTGCCACCACAATGGTTACGGGAGATGGACGGCCATTGTCGTTCCTTCGGGGGCCGCGGTTGTTCCCCATGTTATCGCCCAGGATCGGTGGTCGGGGACGTGCATTTCCTCCGGGGCCGGCTCTGAATGGGAGAGCCGAAAACCTTCCTAACTTCAAGAATCCTTCCAAGCGGCTACCAACTTTGATTAACTGGGAGAAGGTTGAGTACGACTGAATGCATAAAAGGGCCGCTAGTGATGGTTGAGCACCTTGCACAATTATGTCTAGAGAGTCTTCTTCCATGGGTTTCTCCTGGATTTGGGATGCCAGGGCCTGCCACCTGCCGACATAGCCGCTGAACGGCTAATTCTCACGTTGGCGAAGACAACAGAGATCTTCCAACTTTGGTGCCAGGTCCAAGTTATACGCGAACTATTCCTGGAACATGTACACCAGCTGTTCCCAGGTGTAGATCTTCATTAGGTCTAAGGACATGTACCAGGAAAGAGCAGGTCCTTGGAAAGATTTCTGGAATAGCCAGACGAGGAGCTTCTCCTCGTGTTGTAGTGCCGCCATGTCTCCACAGAAAGCCCGAAGGTGCGCGCGAGGATCCCCGTGCCTGTTGTATTTGACTAGTTCGGGCATTTTGAAATCAGGAGGGAGTGTTGCTTCAGGATAGAAACAGAGATTTTGGAAGGCGCAGGAAGGTCCAGGCGGGCCAGATTTTATGCTCTAGAAAGATGCTTCCAGTTCAACTATCCTTTGTAGTAGCTGCCCTTGCAGGTCAGGCGCTGGGGCGGCAGCGGTGGCGGCTGCCGGCTGGAGCGGTGGCGGGCCGAATTGGTCGGCGATGGGAGTAGTGACGACATCGTATTCTTCCGAATGTGGCCTCTCTGGGACACGGATAGTTGGCCTGGGGGGGATTATGGAACCAATCCCTTATTGTTGATAGCGTGCCAACTGATGAGCCAGGAGGGTCTGCTCGAAATGTCCCGGTTGAGGTGGCAGGAAGGTGTTGGCCGCTCCTATGCCCTCGGTGTTCGAGGGTGGTTGGTAACACGGGCTGGTGCTCTGTGTGGGAGCCAGCCTGTTACCTTCAGTTTCAGTAGCCGGAGAAGCCGGCGGTGCAGGATGCACTGTGACATTGTCAAATGCTACAGCGGTGAACAGATTAGGCACCCTTTGTTGGTCCGGGGTTCCGGTAGGAACAATGACGGGCCTAGTGAAGTTCGTCTGGGTGACGACAGGCAGTGGCGGGCCGAAGACCACAGACAGCAGCACAAAAGTTGCCGCGGTGACGGAAGGGGATGATCCGAAAGCCACAGTAGAACCGATGGCCATAGCTCTTGCTTGTGAGCGAGTCAGGACAGGGGGAGCCAGTGGGGTCCGGAACCTGTAGGGCAGAGGTCTGTGAAGAGATGGTGCCCGGAGAACCGTAGAGGTCCGTAAAGATCTATAGGGATACCAAAGAAGGGTGATACAGTTCAATGCATTTGAAAGCGGCTTCGCTTAGCAAATGCGACAAGTGTGTTAAAAATCCTAACGGAAAAATAAAAGACTGACTAAAAAAGAGCCGTATGAGTGAGAGTTTGAGCTACTTAATCGATAAAATGCAGCGAGTATCCCCAGCGGAGTCGCCAAAAATCTGTACCCTCTCTTTCATCCGGCTATCACCTGGAAGCCCATGGGTTTTCACCGGCCCCACCGGCAGATGGACCGAGGTACATAGAATTGAAAGGTGTTTGTGTGAGCGCATCACCACGTGCGGTTGATGGCTCATTGAACGGAGTCGCCAAAAATCTGTACCCTCTCTTTCATCCGGCTATCACCCGAAAGCCAAGGGGTTTCCGCCAGCCCTGCCGGCAAATGGACCGAGGTACGGAGAATTGAAAGGTGTTTGTGTGAGCGCATCACCATGTGCGGTTGATGGCTCATTGAACGGAGTCGCCAAAAATCTGTACCCTCTCTTTCATCCGGCTATCACCCGGAAGCCCAAGGGTTTCCGCCAGCCCCGTCGGCAGATGGACCGAGGTACAGAGAATTGAAAGGTGTTTGTGTGAGCGCATCACCACGTGCGGTTGATGGCTCATTGAACGGAGTCGCCACCTTATTTTTGGGTAGAAAACAAGGAAAACCGGATGGGAAAGTGTCCTTCCACCATCGAAACGATAAAACCACGAGATTTACGTAAACTCGTGTAACATGAGAGAACTGGATACGGGGCTCAAGGTACTATTGGGGAAGGTGTTAGGCACCCCTAGACAGCCCGGGCATTCCCGGCCTCCCTCCGGCTCTAAAACGGAAAACATGATAGTCAATCCGGCCACGTATGGCCTCACCTTGGAAGACTATCCAGGGTGTTTAGAGAGATAACCGTATCCCTTCCGATGAAAATAAATGAGAATCAAGTAAACAGATGGGAATTGAACAAAACGGGGATCTATATTGGATCCGGTGGTGAATAGGGGAGAAAAGGATGGGTTTTTGGGGAGCCGGTAGCCGGCTACTTGTACCGGTTGACCGGCGGCTGGTTGGCTGCCTTCCCCACCCATTTGCACAGCCATGGGGTCTTGGGGAAACGAGGGCTGGTTCCTTGAACCGGCCAGCCGGCGGCTTGCTAGCTGTTTCCCCCTTTCATACGTACCCATGGGGATTTGGGGAAACGGGGGCCGATTCTTTGAACCGGCTAGCCAGTGACTTGCCGACTGTTTCCCTCTTTCTTTTGCACCCATGGGGGTTTTGGGGAAGTGGTGGCCGGCTCCTTGAACCGGCCTGCCGGCGGCTAGCCGGCTGCTACCCCCTTCTATGTGCACCCATTGGGGTTTTTTTTTGAGGAAACAGGGGCCGATTCCTTGAACCGGCCAGCCGGCGATTTGTCGACTGTTTCCCCCTTCCATGTGCACCCATGGGGGGTTTTGGGGAAACGGGGGCCGGTTCCTTGAACCGGCCAGCCGGCGACTTGCCGGCTGTTTCCCCCTTCCTTTCACACCCATGGGGGTATTGGGGAAGCGACGGCCGGTTCCTTGAACCGGCCTGCCGGCAGCTAGCCGGTTGCTTCACCCTTTCATTTTGCACCCATGGGGGTTTTGGGGAAGCGGCGGCCGGTTCCTTGAACCGGCCTACCGGCGGCTAGCCAGCTGCTTCACCCCTTCATTTTGCACCCATGGGGGGTTTTGGGGAAGCAGCAGCCGGTTCCTTGAACCAGCTTGCCAGCGGCTAGCCGGCTGCTTCCCCCATCCCTTTGCACCCATGGGGATTTTGGGGAAGCGGCAGCCGGTTCCTTGAACCAGCTTGCCGGCGGCTAGCCGACTACTTCCCCCATCCCTTTGCACCCATGGGGGTTTTGGGGAAGCGGCAGTCGGTTCCTTGAACTGGCTTACCGGCAGCTAGCCGGCTGCTTCCCCCATCCCTTTGCACCCATGGGGCTTTTGGGGAAGTGGCAGCCGGTTCCATGAACCGGCCTGCCGGCAGCTTACGTTTTTCAGAAAAAAAATGGAAACCGTCGGATTGTACGTTTCGTACACCCGAACGGCCACCACCGGCTTCCTTGCCGGCGGCGTCATCCCGGGAATCTTTCCGGGGCATCGAGAGGGTAGACTTACGCCTCCCGGGAAAGAAACGGGCACCGTCGAGTTGTACATGTTTGTACACCCGAACGGCCACCACCGGCTTCCTTGCTAGCGGCGTCATCCTGGGAATCTTTCCGGGGCATCGAGAGGGTAGACTTACACCTCCCGGGAAAGAAACGGGCACCGTCGGGTTGTACGTATTTGTACACCCGAACGGCCACCGCCGGCTTCTTGCCGGCGGCGTCATCGTGGGAATTTTTCCAGGATCCCAAAAAAGACATTTGGGGATTGGATAAAAACTTGTAAAGCTTGTTGGGAAACTTTTGAGTTTCCGCGTAAAAAGGTACCCGATAGAAGGGTCGCGCGTAAACTGAGCACGACCGGGCCGGGTAGATTAACCCGACTTGGAGGGCGGCCCCCGGTACCTTCGGACGTGTTTCTGAAGGAATGATATCCGGGTCTACCCCCAGCCGTCCCCTTGCACAGGGAAGGTGTTATGCGGTCGGGGCTCGATAAAACGTAGTAAAAAGCATACGTAAAATGGCGAGGATGGAAGGGCCTACCTATAGGGGGCGTCGTCGTCGACGGGGATCAGAAGTCCTTGCTCTGGCACGGCGAAAAGGCGTCGGGGCCCCAGCGAAAAGGCATCGTCGGGGATCGGAAGTCCTCGCTCCGGAAATTCAAGCCTCTCCGTTCCAGAATCTTCAGCCTCTCCTTCCTAGAAATCCAAGCCTCTCTCTCCGAAAATCCAGCCTCTTCCCAGCAATTTCAACCTGCTCAGTGGTGTAGGGGGGCCGCCCTTTTTTATAAGGGGTTGCCTTCCTTCTTTGGGGGCACTCGAAGATGGAAGGCGGCGTGATTCCGACTTGATTACGCGGTCTGCGTAATCGGTAGATTTGTGAGATTTACGTGATTAAATCTCGTCATATTTTCTTGATTGATTCGGCTTGCCTTCTTAGGTAGCCAACCGGCAGCTGCTACGTGCCAGGCGGAAGCCGGCTGTTCCCCCGATCATTTTCACCAAATGTGGGTTTTTTGGGGATCCGGGTGCCGCTTCCTCGAAGCGGCTTGCCGGTGGCAAGCCGGCTCCATCCCCCCAACTTTTCACCAAATGTGGGTTTTTGGGGTCCGGGTGCCGCTTCTTTGAAGCGGCTTGCCAGCAGCAAGCCGACTCCACCCCTCCCCGTTTTTTTTTAAGCATGGGATCAACACTAGGTCACAGGCGACAGGGGAACCAGTCGCTGGGTCATGCTTGCATGGGCGGGCAAGCTGGGGAACTGTGCTTGGGCCGGCCACTAGGTCATTGGGTCGACCACCAGGTCATTAGGTCGGTTGCTAGGTCATTGGGCCGACAGCTAGGTCACAGCACCTGGTCTTGGGAAGAAGAGTCGAAGGGGCGAAAGGAAGATTGGATGAACTAAAGAAGAGAAGAGAAGAAGGGAAAACTGGAAGACGTGAAGAATTGAAGTCTAAAGAAGAGAAGAAGAAGAAGACGAAGAGCTGAAGTGCCTGGGTCAACCATTGGGTGATTGGGTTGGTAGCCGAGTTGCAGTGCCGAGTCCCGGGAAGAAGAGCCGAAGAGGGGAAGAGAAGAACTGAAGAAGGGGAGAGAAGAAGAAGGGAAGACCAAAAGAAATGAAGAACTGAAGTTTAAAGAAGAGAAGAAGAAGAAGAGGAAGAGCCGAAGTGCCTAGGCCGGTCATCGAGTCATTGGGTCAGTCGCTAGGTCATTGGGCCGGTAGCAGAGTCACGGCACCAGGTTCCAGGAAGAAGAGTTGAAGTCTCGAAGAGGGGAAGGGAAGAATTGAAGAAGAGGAGAGAAGAAGAAGGGAAAACTGGAAGAAGTGAAGAAATGAAGTTTGAAGAAGAGAAGAAGAAGAAGAGAAAGAGCTGAAATGCCTGGGCCGGTTGCCAGGTCATTGGGTTGACCATCAAGTCATTGGGTTGGTAGTCGAGTTGCAGCGCCAGGTCTCGGGAAGAAGAACCAAAGAGGGGAAGGAAAGAACTCAAGAAGAGGAGAGAAGAAGAAGTGAAGAACTAAAGTCTGAAGAAGAGAAGAAGAAGAAGAGGAAGAGTCGAAGTGCCTGGGCCGACCATCGGGTCATTGGGTCAGCTGTCAAGTCATTGGGCCAGCAGCCAAGTTGTGGCGTCGAGTCCTAGGAAGAAGAGTCAAAGAGGGGAAGGGAAGAACTAAAGAAGAGGAGAGAAGAAGAAGAGAAGACCAGAAGAAGTGAAGAACTGAAGTTTGAAGTAAATATTAAATATATATAAATAATAAATTAATTAAAAAATCATGCTGATCAATATCGTGTCGTTGACCGACACGAATAGTATTTTTGATGCCAACAAGTCATGCCTAGGTCGGCCCATTGGCTTTGTAGGTGACACAAAATTCATGTCATGCCATGCCGGCATAGCATGATTGACAAGTCTATCTCAAGAGGGAGAAATTCTTAATTATTTAATTTTAATAGAGTTCACTAATGAGTCAAATTAAAATTAAAAATTTAGAACTTGAATAGGATATATGCATTTAAAATGGATTAATTACTATAAAAGATCCACAGTTCTACTTCTACCTTAGAGATCTTCCCAGTTTAAGTTGTTCTGTCATAAAATTAGGAGTTTCGTTAATTTCCCAGAACCCTTCAGCATTTTAACACTAGTCTCCTACAGTTCTTCAATTTTTGAACGTTTTCACGTGAGATACACGTGACAACTTAAGTTAAGGTAAAGCTTAATAGAAACAATCTTTTAAGTCCAATCTAATTTTTTTAAAAAAAAAAATCTAACCTTATTCCCCAATCTCTTAGCATATAAGGATTAAATTCCTAAAGCCCTCTGCCCTAGACTTCGAGTGTAATGTGCTTGTATGTAGAAGAAGAAGAAGCTTATCTCTCTCACTCACAGCAACTAAGCAATGGCACATGGGAAGAAGATTATTGAAGTTCCACCACTCCTCCCACGCACCTGGAAAGTTAAGATTGACAAAGTTGAGTAAGAAATACAGCTATTGAAGTCGAGGTATGACTTCACTTCTAAAGTTTTTGAAGCAGTTGCAGAGGAAGTTAAGAATGCTGAAAGAGAAAACTAGTTTCTAAGATTATGGTCTCAATGAGAAAGATTGCATAATGTAAAGTCTGTTGAGCAGTATGTTATGAAATCATTTGCCGAAACGATGACACTACACATAACAATTGAAGTTGGAGAGTCTTCACGAGCTGCTACAAGTCTGCGTAGAAAACCAACTTCAGCTAGGAAGACCAAAACCACTCATCCACTACCTTCAACTTTAGAATACTTCACACCCAAGAGTAGGGATGAAGATTTTGAAGACTACTTTAAAGCCACCACTACACAGACACAAACTGAGATAGTCAGTTCAAAAACTTCAAGTAGCAATTTTTAGTCTGTGAGTAGTGAAAGTGATAATAAGGGAATGTGGATAGGTAAAACCTTTCTTTCATCTTTTGAATTGAGATGTTTTCAAAGGGTAATTGGAAATTTTGAGAAAAGAGAAGTCACTATCTCTCAGTCTTCTCTGTACATAGTTGATTCTATTCTAGCAAATCGATCACACTTTGTTGTGAATGATTTATTTTTGAAACTTGTATATAAAGGAAAATCATCATTCAATTTGATTAATCATAGGAATGATGTCTCTGATTATGTTTTAACACATAAAGGTGATAGATTTCAAACTTTTACTGAAATGCAAAAGTATGTCGATAGGAATGGAAAGCTTCCCAGAATTTATATTCATTTAATGAAACAATAGAAGCAAGAGGATGCTCTTGTAAGCACAATTCCACCTGAGTTTGAAATGTATACAGGAAATTCTGAAGACACAGATGGTATACTTTTAGTTGTTCTAGAAACAGTCCATATAAAGGAAGATAGTCCTGCTAATGATTAGATGGACACTGTAGAAAATATTTTGAAAAATCTAAAGGCACAATGGTCTGTAGTATTTGCTCATTTAGAGGAACAAGATAATGTTTCTAAAACACCTGATGATCAGATGTTAGGTGATTATTTAAAGAGCTTGAAAAAGGATAAGTTGCATGCAACTGTTCAAACTGAAGCACATGAACAGGTTGAAAAAGTATTACAGTCTTTACAGATAGAGTAGCCAATTTTTAAACAACCTTCAATTGCTAAACAAGTTGTGGAGGACTCTCCTACAGAACAAATTCTAGAATTTATAAAAGAGCAAGAAATCCCTCAAACTGTCTCAAGTGATACACCAGTGTAAGAACCTCTTCATTTGCATATTGAAGAAGAATATGTTGATCAGCAACAAGAGACTTCACCTATAATAGATGAAGATAACTTGAGATTAGTTGTTTATCAGTCACAGATAGAGAACGTTGAAGATTTTCCAAGTACTTCACATTCTATTCCTGAGGAAGGTATTTCTATAGATAATTTATATTTTAGAAATCAGGAATGCCTAGAGAAACATAATCAGTTTTAAAATTATGAAATTCTTTATGAAAATTCGATCAATTTTAAAGGTTCATAAGAGATTAAAGATTTCTTACAGTTTCAAGGTCTTTTAGAGATTATACCAACAAACTACAAGTTAGATATTTTTAAAGAAGTCATATCTACTTTTTATGCTAACTTACATGTTGAGGAAGATAAATTATATAGCAACATAGACAGCAATGTTTTTGAATTATCTCCTCAGTTGGTATATGACACATTAAAGTTGAGAAATGAGGGTATACAATTAGTTAGAATATCTCTCCACTTGCTAGATTGGAACATTAGTTTGTTAGCAAGGAATCCTCAATCTCATGGTAAATTATAGTACCTAAATGAACTTAATGGCAAAACTAAGTTCATTGCAAAGATTCTGTAAGCAGAAATTTTTCAGAAGAAAGGGCATTCCGAACACAAAGAAAATTTGCTTGTATGCTACTTATGGTGTTATGCAGAAGATTCAATTAAATTGGTGCATACTATTTTTCAATTCCATTCAGAACAGACATTCAAAGTTATTTTATGGAATCAGTCTTGTCAAGCTGATAAATGGTATAGGCTATGATGTTTATCAGTGGCCAAGAAAATCTTTTAAGACGAGATCATTTACAGTGGCCAAACTTGAAAAAATTATTCAGAAAGCACCAATTACTATTTTAGAGCAACATTAACCAACTGAACAGCCATAGATAGATCCTTCGTCGACAGAATAGAATTTGTTATCTCCAGAAGAGATTGCTTATTTTACAAAGTTAGGAGAACAAATAGGTTAGCAAGTGACACAAACTATGATTAGTACTATTCAGAATCAGAGACGAAATCAATCATAATATGTATTTTTCTGATTTCTTGTTGATGTAATGCAACATTTCAACTTAAGATTGTAACTTGAACCATTGTTTGTATGCTTTACTTTCAATATTACTTGTTACAAACAAATATTTTTAACTGTTCAGTTTTATTTTACATGTTTTATTTTAAATATCTATTCAGTTAGAGTTGGATTTTTATTCTATACTCTCTAAATTATTTTCGTTATTCTCTAACCTAAGTACTTTGTTGAATAATGTCAAAAAGGAGGAGATATATTTGAAAATTGATAATTAAAACTATAGATAATTACAACATCAAATTAATTTTGTCATCATCAAAAAGAGGGAGATTGTTGAGTATTATATTTTGATGATGAATGGTTAGTTACAATGCTAATAATATTTGATGGTAATTTAAAGTCGTAATTATATTTGTTAATTATCTATTTATTATCATTTGGACATAACTGAAAATATTATGGGACTTAATGCTAAATTGTTTTACACTTGAATATTTGATTCAAGTTAAATGTATTTTACTCTATAAATATACTTGAAAACTTGGCTAAACTACACAATGACAGTACATTCATGAAGCCGAAAGAAGAGTGTGTTTTAAAGACAAAGTTCCAACTTAGGTTCGACATCAAATTTTGAAGATCAAGATCAAGTTCAACAACTCAAAGGAGGCGTTTAAAGTTTTAAAGCTTCAAATTGAAGTTAGTTCAAGGTTGAAGATCGTGAGTGAAGATTCAATATTTTTGATCAAGTAAGAGTTGTGCTAAATAGTTAGATTTTGTAAACAAGAAAAATCGTATTTTAGTAGTATGGAAAAATTGTTACATTAGTAAAGTAAAATCGTTTCCTCTTACTCTTCTTGAGTGAATCTAAATTTTTTAAATTGAATTCACTAAAAGGGTTGTGCTTAAATGTTGTAAGGAATCTCGTTGAATAAAGTTGAGATTTTCCTTAAAATTGTGTGATTGTGTTCTTGTTTATGTGCTAAGGTTTAATTACTTTAAAGACACAAGTCACCCTTCCTCTTGTGATCCTAAACACTACTAAATTGATCTTACAACTTCTTTTAGGGCTTGGCAACTCCTAAGTTCACCACCACTTGTTAATGTTAAGTACAAATCCCTCTTTATAGTTGTGTTTAGATGATGTCAAATATCTAGTCATGGATGTGTAATATGTTAAGTACAACACCTAGAGATTGATGACTTGAAGAAGGATTTGAGGAAGGACTTGAAGGAGAAAGCCAATTGAAGATTAAAGACCTCTTGAAGTTCTTGGAACGTGAAGCCATGTGTGTATTTGTGCTTTATCTTATTTCACTTAGTTTAAGGACATCCCTAAGTACTTCACACCTTAGACACCTTTTAGAAATCATATTTAAGTACCTAAGGGAAATTTGGAACCTCATTCGGATATCTGATTGGTTATCCAAATTTCCCTATAAAGGCAAAATCCTTCACACTATCCCAGGTCAAATTCTAATATCCATTTTAAGAAAAATAGTATTCTGAATTTCTGCTTTTCACGAATTTGATTTAACAATTTTCAATTGGATTTTTCAAATTTAGTTTATCTTTTTAGATACCTAGAAACAATATTCTGAATTCAAATTCGATTATTCGTTTTCATCTAGAGATTTTTGAAATATCATTTGTTACTCCGAATTGATTATCCACACCTAAAAAATATGATCGTTGAAGAAAATGAAATTTCGAAATGCAATTTGGAATTCCAAATTGACTAGACAAATTAGTTGTTAATTAACCATTTAAGCACCATTAGGCTATAAATATCATTGTGATTAGAGCTCCAAATAACCCAATCTTTTGATACACGAACCGGTGCACTCTAAAGCTCACATTGAACAAGTTTTTGGCACTGATTGATCAATTTAATTGTCTTCTAAGTTTTTTTACTTATGCTTAAGCTTCTTCCTCATTCTTACTAAAAACACTTACACAAGCACAAATTTCTAATTGATTGTTTTGATTTGATTTTCCTTGGTTTGTTGAGTTTCCACTTAAAAACTCAAAATTGTGGTTAGTTTAAGTGTTCTACCTTAAACACTTGGACTGGTTAAAAGATTCTACATTAAATCCTTAGGTGTTAGTTGACGGGTGCAATCTTAAACCCTTGTAATTGGTTAATTTGATGTTTGACCTTAAACACCTTTTGTAATTTGTTCTCTATAGTAGACTAGATTTAGACTCAAACTTAAATTACTTGTTTTTGTCACTATTTTTATTATACATATTACTCGAGTTGATTACGAACAAATTCTTTTAAAGATGCTATTCACTCCCCTCTAGCGTACGATCCGAACTTTCAGTTAATTCTTATAGCATTCAATGCATGTTTGTACTTAGGTATTCACCAACATTGCTATTGGACTAGGGGCATTCTATTTTCACCCTAGTCTAGTGCAACATAAGTGCAGGTATATTTCCCTGTTAATTATCAACATTCGCCACAAACAAGTATAGAATGTAAAACAAGCAAATACCATGCAGGGGGAATTAAAAATGCAGGAAGTTCTGTGACAAATAACAAGTTACAGAATTGTATTTTTTGTGTCCTCTCCCCACTCAGTCTAGCTTCCCTATGAACTGCTCCATGACACTCGTTAGATGATCCATCCCCTGGGTCAATCACCATGCAGTGGCTTCACTTATCGGGGTGGAGTCATTGGCTGGAGCCTCCTTGTTGACAGCAGTTGGAGTGGACAGGACGTCAAGCAACTGGGAAGAACTTCGAGTCGTTGGCCTATTTGGAGAGCTGATGTAAGACGAGACGGAAGCACGCGAAGGTGACAACGGCGTCGTCGAGGTTCAGCCCAAACAGGGCGGAGTGCACTTAACAGGACGAACCAACCGGACGTTGGCGCAGGAGGAAAAGAAATATGATGGGATGACCGTCAAGTTTATTATTGGAACAATAAGAGAAATAAGAGGAATGTTGGAATCCACCGACGACACTCGCCGGAATCCACCGACGTACAACACTCGACAACAAAAATCTTCAAAAGACATCAATGACTCGACACATAACATACCAAACTTAAATAGAGGGAGTCTTGGCAATGGTACAAAAGAACGGTCAATGGAGAATTATGCGGGACCAGCATTTACGGCGATTGTGTTTCCTTGTGCGGTATTGATGGATGGCGTATCGGTTGTTTCCTTTTGCAGTCTTGATGAGCTGGCCTTCCTCAAGCGGGTTATCTTCCATGCATGGAATCGTTGACGGTGGAGTTTCCATGCATGGGGGAAATGTGAGCTGTCCTCCAACAAGAGCTCAGGTGTACACCTGCAACTTTCTCAAATCTTTGTAGGTCAAGGTGGGTGAGAGGACAGGCAATAACTTGGACCTTCTTCCTTTCGGCAAGGTTGATAGGGAGACTTTCGGCTAGATGCTGGAGAGTGTCACTTAGGAGTAGTTTCCTTGGTGCATATCAATTGCGCCCCATGATGCCCCTCAACTAGACACCCAGTTTATCTGAACATCCTTTAATATGGTGTAAACCACCACAAACATTGGGATGCTCAACTCTTCCCTATGACTATCCTTTGGTATGATAGTCCAGTTTTGGATCATCCTTCAGTCTCCTAGGCCTTCGGGAGCAGGAAGTGGACTGGCAGACCATGTAGATCATCTTGGTCTCATCCTAGTGGAGCTCAAATCACGTTGCAATCATCCACAAGCTAGTTATCATATATGGAGCTCTTGGCATTCAGTACTATTTGACCTTTAAGCATGGCACCAAGGAAGCTTTCAAATGCCTGAGCCCAAAGAGAACTTTCCTCGTTCAATTTAAAAGTAGTACATAGTTTTCTCATTTAATTCAATGGTAGAAGCCGAACACTTGAGCTGAGGGTCTCTTCCATCGGGAGGCCATTTGGAAGGAGAAAATTCAATTCTAGCAATGGTCTAATTTGAAAATGCATGTCATAGAGTCTTGTCGAAATGGAGCCAGGAACCATTGAAGAAGAGGTAGTATTGGTAAAACATGCAATCCACATCATCTAATGGTAGGCAACAACAGTGTGGCGTCCTAAAAACAATGTAGAATGGAACCAATAAGAACTCGCGACAACAAGAGAAACTCCGAAGGGTACTATCGGAGAAGGTGGCTGCTGCTAAAAGGGTTGACAGGAGAGTAGGAAGCTCTTACCAGAAGTGCAAGAGCCTACAACTAATGACAAGAGAGCCCTTAGAAGGGGGCGGTAACGATTGGACTGCCCTCCTCTTGGTGGTCGTGAAGACTGTATGCGAGGTGATGGTAGTAGAAGGATCTCGTGGATTAGGATTTGCCAGATAGGGTTGGCTCTAGCAACATTTGGATTAAAAAAAAGGAGAAATGAATGCTTTGAAAGTAGGGGAGAGAGAGCTAACGAACCTGGAAACCATGTTATCCCAAAGGATCTAAATAAATAACTATGAAATAAAACATAATACAAGATCAATAAGGACAGACCGTCTAGTTTTGAGGAATTGCCTTAGCTCCACGCGTAACCCATAAGACAATTGATTAATTAAAAGTAACAAGGGCTTATGCAAAGCGAAAAACTCAAGGAACAGACCAACAACTAGTGAGAATTTAAATATTACGAAAATAAAGAAAGAAAGAAAGAAAAATATGCCAGAGTAGAATCATATTCCTACCATTTTGTAATTTTTACAAAAGCTAGAAACAATTATCTGATGCAGGATAGAAATGCTTCCCCTTGGATAAAAAAGAATCATCAGGTTCGGCACATCTCATCCCCAAGAAAGGGCTCTTGAATCATTGAAGTCTTCTCCGTTGGTTCACATCATCGTCACATTCTCGGATTCTGAATGGTCTGAAGCTGTTGCTTTCTCTTGCATCCCTCCTGTACCTGAAGGGCCTCTCGTGATCCCTGGGTCTCCGAGGTGGACTATCAAGATGACCCTCGATGCCTCGATCGAATTCCCTTGGGCTCCCTCTTTCATCAAAATTTAAACCATCCTTGTATCGAGAATCATTCAACCTGAAGCCGTCATCGATGTCGTAGTTTACGTGCTTGATGTCGTCAACATCATCATACTGTGCCGAAGGACAATCAAAAATATCAAATCTGCTTCCATGGCCCCTATTATTACGACCGCCAGATCTCTGTCTCCGGCTAACGGAAAAATCATGTATTCTTCCCGGATCGCTTGGACGATGATATTCTTCTTCTGCTTTGATTTGGTGACTGTTTTCTATATCAAACCTGTGATCCCTTGGAAAAGGTCTACCTGGATGGTTTCTTCCAGACGACTGTCTGTATTCGTGTTCCCCAAAATGATGCTCTAAATCCTTCCCGTGGTCAATCCACCTTAAAGCAGGTGGAGGTGAAACATTACTTCCAGATGATGGGACCATATCTGGCATTCTCTCCAAATATCTAGGCTGCTGTTGAGGAGGCAGCCTCATTCTCTCTCCCCTCTCCGCAGATCTGAAGTTTGGATATCTACTCCTCTTCAAATCATTCATATCACCATCATCTTTCCTCCTTGGAGACATCCACACATGGGGAGAACGACTCCACATATTAATAGAATTTCTCTGGGGAGAATAGTTGTGGTCTCTTCTTGAAAATGAATGGCAAATAGGCAACGAAGAATCAATGCCATCGCCAGAGATAGGCTCGGGGAACCTCTTCCACCTCTCCTTCCGGCCAACACTAACCACTCTGGGATCATATCTACTACCAGGCCTTCCACGTGAAGGAATGAGATGCCTGTCAGGACTTCTGTCCCTTGAATGCCCAAAATCTAAAGATCTATCTAAGTCTGAAGAATCATTTCTTTCATTTGGAGAAACTCCGAAGCTTGGAGATCTGAAGTCCGGAGACCTATTCCATCTCCTTAAACCATTCATTCCACCATCGTCTCTTCTCCTTGGAGAAGTCCATACTTGGGGAGAGCAAGCCCATGTACGAATAGAATTTCGATGGGGGGAATAGTTGCATTCTCTTCTTGAAAATGTATGGCGAATGGATGATGAAGAATCAATACCTTCACCAGAGATGGGCCCCACGTACCTCTCTCTATGATCCGTACTAAGCACTCTAGGATCATATCTACCAGGCCTTCCACGCGAAGTACCAACATGCCTATCAGGACTTACTTCTCTTGAATGCCCAAAATCAAAAGATCTTTCAATGTCCGACGATTCATTTCTTTCCTTCGGAGAAACTCCCTTTGGAAGAGACTGCCGTTGAGCTAGCAATGAAGGATTCACACTCTGTCTTGATGTGCGACTAACACAGTCCACACTCCTTCGTTCAACAGTTCCATCTGGAGCAGCATTAAAGCCATTGCTCTCAACTTTTACAGTGGCAGTATCATTCTTCAATTTTGACTGATTAAATCCAGAAGATTCAAGACTACCAGGTGATTTATGCCAGCCTGGGCCCCACTGGCCAGAAGATTCATCACAAGCATCACCAGCTCTACCTCTTCTATCATGTCTATGCAGAGATGATCCATCCCTTCTAGTGGACGAAGTGCGACTGCCATCCCTCTCAATGCGAGTACTAGACACATCAGGATTAGCCCTGAGAATATAGAAGAATTGAGGTTACATACAACAAATGATATGACAAGAAAAAAGCTTAGGCAGAAAGGAAAATACCCCTTTCCCGATAAATGAGCCTGGATTTTCCTTTGTGAAAGTTCTGAAGACTTGGCCCTTCCAATTCTTGATGATACGTCTGTTCTCAGCATTGATCCAGCATTTTTATGAGATTCTGGATATGTATCAGTAGCAACAGACTGATTTACTTCAGTACCAGCAGATCTGGTTTCTGCAACTGCAACCTGAGTAGCTTTGGGATGTTCTTGTAAGCAATCCCACCCTGATGGCTTCATCTTCGAAGATGCAGCATGACTTAATACTTTGGCGCCATCACTATTCTCAGTATCGAGTTCACAGCCAACAATTTTGTTATTTAGACAAACTTGTAGGTCATCAACATCCTTTGTTGACTGCTCACCATCATGTACTCTGCTATGTTCTCTTTCTACCTTTTCCATTAGAGGTTTTTTCTTCTCTGCACCTATATTTGAACTATGGTAGTGTTTAGGGGCAACCCATGTGGACGTTTGCTCACCAACAGAATGAAGGCTTCCAACCTCTAATGGTTTCTCTGACTTTTGTCCAGTTTCACATAAAGGCAGCTGATGAACGAATGAGTGACAATTAGGTGAAGATGCAACAAGTTCATCATCTCTGTTACTGTCTGACCCATAATCAACATGTTCAGCTTCCCCCTCACTGCCATCAATTTCCCAATCAAGAAGTGCAGGTTCTCTAAACTCCCCATCCTCATACTGAGAATCATCATCACCATGCAGTTCATCCTTTTCTGTTTCAGCCTGCTTCTCTAGATGATGTTGAGAAGAAACAGAGTCCGAGTCAAAGTGATCAGTAGAACAATTCTCCCCAGAAATCTTCACTACAGTACTAGCATCTTCCAAATGATTGCAAGGAGCACAATAGTCAATAGGAATAACTTTGTTACCTGAGTCATTGACAAAATCCAGCAATTCAGGATTTAGATTGGCATCAACCACTGCAGTACTTTTTTGAACTTGCACGTTCAGATTGGAATCACCTGCTCCCTTGACAGCACAATTGCTAGCAGAACTCAGCTCTACTGGAATGGGTGAGCCTTGGTCCACTAGTCCAACTAATTGTTCAGATCGGTCATGTTGGCATGGCCCAGAACTGGTACTGGTATCCTCAACAAGCCCACTTTGCCCAACAATGTTGCAACTGTCTGTGCCAGTAAACTTTTTCACAGAATTTTTGTCAATGACAGGATCACTAAGAAGTGGGGCAGGCATGTGATGATCACCAGTGCAAGTACCAGCCACAGTTTTAGGATCAATTTTTTGACTATCTGGCTGATGATGAATGTTCTGAGTAGAAGTAGTTGGTCCATTTACTGGAGTATCATACGACAGCACATTGAAAGTGTCTACAGCCAAGGCTTGTTCATTATCTTGAACAACTCTAACTCTTACAGGAGGATTCACTAAATTAGATGGTCCTGAATGACGATTGTCATTTGCAGTGCAAGTATTTCTAATGAAATCTTGGTGAGAACACAATGTTTCAATGAATGTTTCACAATTAGAATTCGACAAATCCCCAGATGCAATTGTTTCGTGTGGATGATCCACACTTTGACTATAGGAGGATATAACAGATTCACAACCAAAATGTTCAGTTCTTGAATCATTGGAAGCATGTCTTTCATCACCTACCTTATTTAGATCCTCAGAAACCAAGTGTTTGGTCTGAGCAGAATCACCAATCAAAACAACTGATGGTTGACTGACATTGCCATGGTTGACAGACAAATCTTTTTCTGCAGATACATCAAAATCTTTACCGGATCCAATGCCTATAAGTTCATTTCTCAAGTATACATCACCACCAATCTTTGATGGACTTTTCACACTTCCAGAACTCATTGGAACTCTGTCAACTCCATCAGATTTCACATCATCCTTGGAACTACCAAGGACCAAAGGATCCTCAGAATCATATAAACCAGCATCCAAGTCTTCCCATGTATCTATAGTTTTGTTAAGATCCCAATGAAATTTTCCATCCCGTGCAGAAGAAATCTTGCCAACAATTTCATTTGAACTCACCAGCTTGCTATGAGAATAACTTAACTGTTCTTCAACTACTTCAGACTCCCCTGTCGTATTTGTATCTTCATCTTCCTTAGACAGCACTGATGTAGCCATTGTAGCAACTGGTATGCTGGTTTTGATACCAAGAGCATTGGCATTGTTAAGATGTTGATCCACAAGCTTATCTCCCTGCAGATCATGTGATTCAACTTTTCCAGAAATTAAATGTGCAGCTTCTTCATCTTGTTCTCTTGCAACTGAAGCCTTGGAGCTAATAATGTCCCCAACAGCACTACTATTGCAAGCAGCAGCTGCTAAAATTGATATACCAGAAAAATCTGCACCATCAGTAGGCATATCATGTATAGCATTTTCATTTGTTACACTTTTTTCTGGACAACTGTCCATTTGTCTGTCAGAGCTACTCCCTTGATGCTCTACATTAAAATGGTGCAAGTGTGGCAAGCCACTACCCTCACATGCTAAGGAGCATTCAGATGCCTCTGGCAAATTAGAAGGTGAACATGGGGGTGATGGAAACTGCAATCGTAGATATCTCCTTTTCTTAATTGGAACATTCTGACTAGAATCACTGAAACGTCGCCCCAGAATACTTACACCTACCTGCAAAATAAGAAAAATGATTATTCAGCAAACATGATCACACATAATGCACATCAAGTAATTTAAGATTCTACGTGATGATGGGATGGCAAAATAAATGGGCAAGCAGTGTTTACCTTTTCAGACTCTAGGACAGACATTTCTCCCACCTTTGAACTGATAGATGTGAGATCCTCACTGTCTTTCAAGTTTCTTCCCACAATTTTCTTTTTATTTTGAGCAGAGTATACCTTGGGTCTTCGTGGTGCTCTTAACCCTGATTTAATTTTGGAGGCTTTAGCCCAATCCCAATTATTTACACCTCCCAAAGACTCCAGATGCATTGTGCTCACCATGTTCAGAAATTTGGGCAATGATCGTTAATGAAATTTCTTCCACCACAGACCTGGAAAATTGCTGTGATTTAGGGATCTTTGATGCAGAGTCAATCACCCGGGAACAAATACAGGGAGGAATCTGCAGAAAAAAAACTACTACATCAAATTGTGAACATAGCCCAAAATGTTAAATTACCACAAAGTAACAGCCGGAGTAGATACTAAAAATAAACATACTTGTTATATGATGCAAGGTAAAATATCTGTATTTAATTTAAATTAAGTTCTTTGTTTCAATACATCCTAAGAACAAAATAAATCCATAATAAAATCATATCAAGATGCCTATTTATATCATGCAAGGTACATAGCCAAGGATGTTGCTTCATATAACTACATAAAGAGGTTATGGACATGATATGAGACATAACCACTGCCTGAGAAGCAGCCATATCAGACCAACTGGCTGGATAAATAGTGATACTAGCCTTCCATAAAACAATTTAAACAAGTCTAAAGGGTGATCCATCAATGGAATAAACATATAATTTCTAAGCAGTTCATTTAAACAAGATAATGATGAACGCAAGTAAAAAATGGAGTGTCAGAACACAACAACAGCATAGATAGCCAACCATTGAGTAGAAATCTTTAACATCCTCCTTCCTCCATAAACAGTCTATATCCACCTGTGGGGTCGTCAGGAACAAGAGAACAACGACCAGTTGTACCCTGTATTAGAGAAAAATACTGATCAGTAACATTAGGCCACTCCAAAATGGCAATATTAGCATGTCTAAGGCAAGCAAAATAAAACTTAAGCACCATGCCCGAAAGATGATAACTGCCAACATCATCCATCCTCTATGAGGAAAGAAATAATGGCAGATCACATTACCAAACTTTCCAGGCAGGCACAGTACATCAGTAGTCTTGCCAGATTGGAAAAGTACCTAAGAAATATAAAACGTTTTTTCTTCACAGAAATCCAAAGCTAAGTGTGGGTGAACATGGAAAACTTCAAGCAAGACAATAGAAACATGAAGCAAAACTCCACAGACTCGTATACAGGGGATGAAACACTGGAAACGCAAATCAAGGCAAGGGTTCTCCACAAATCATCTTTTCCGAACATTTCCTCATTGGCACCCACCAGCCCCCCTTTCCCATCTTTCCAAAGCAAACCCAGAGAAATAAGTAGAGAAACATAGATTCTGTCCCAAGACCCAATATCCGGAAGAATATACGACCCACAGTTTGTTCTGATTATCAGGAGCAAGACCTACTTCTGTGTTGGGAATCTTGAAGTAGTAGAATGATCAATAGATCCTTAGTGAGGAAACTACGGCAAATCAACGTCCAAAAGAACATTCTTCTTCAGGATCAGTATATGGCTCACATCTGGTGGTAAAACAAAAGGGCCAAGCAATACCAAGAGCAACACATAAAGGCACTTGGCTAAGCATGAAGTACACCTGCACACGCATAGATGGTAGTCGTATCGTTCAGATGCAGAACAACAACCCCAAAAATTTCCATAGTTTAAAACTAATTCATGGATAAACACAACTCGATCTTCCAATAGAGTTGCAAGACAAGCACGCCTAAATCTGTTGTCACAGAGTCAAAATAGAACGTCAGATGTAGTCCATGGATCGACAAGAGCAGCAGATCCACTACCCGGAACACAAACAGTCAAAGCCTCTTCGGACGGAGGGAGATCAGAAACCAAGCCGGTAAGTCCATGCAAAACCTGAGATGTGGATGAAATCCCCAAGGAGAAACACGGAAATACGCCGTCCCATCTCTTCCTGTCCTTTCTCAGCCCAATCTCTCTGGGATTTGCAGTTCTTCCAGATCTGGCGAGTTCGCACATCAGAAACCCTAGTCTCCTCACGTAACCCCAAGATAATGATCATCCGCAAAACATGTGCCAAAACTCGCCCGCAAAATGCAGCAACAGGAACCTGTGAGAAGAACCCCTGCCAATCTTGCCTTATCCATGGCTTCTGGGCCCCCGCTGCGATGACCGATGGAGGAGCGATCGATCGAGCAACAAAAAACAGCCTAAAAAACACAGAGAAATCAAGAGGAACTAGGGTTTCAAATACCTGAAAGGACAAAACAAATCACCCCCAACTTCCAAATCCCCCGACCCCAGGATCAAGCCCTTCGCCTCCTTCCTTCCTTCTTCCCTCCTCCCAACCTTCTCCTTCCTGTTTGTTATTCTTCGCCCACTTTCCTTTGCCTCGGGGATCGACACGATTGGATCGGAACGGGCATGGGATTGAGACCGTGAAATCGCTTCGTAGGAACAGATTCGAACGCCGTCGCGCTTACTTCTTCCTTTCCGTGGCAAAGAAGATTTCGAGTAACGATTTCCCTACCTGTTCCCTGCTTCCCTTCCTTTTCTATCCCCTGAAATCGTCTTCTGCTCCTCTTCTCTCTTCCGCTGCGGGGGGGTGGGGTGGAGACGACCCAACCAACTCGAACAACACGTATTTATGCTCCCCAGCTTCCGGATTTGCCCGTGTGACTCCGACGGAATAACCGAACTGCCACTAGGTATCCAGGATCCGGCTCCGCGAGGCACCGGCCGAGAGAAGCCGTGACGCGTTGGATCCGAGAGAGAAGAAAAAATCCTGGATTTAAATATTGAGAAAAAGAATGGCCTGGGACGACTTGAAATTACTTGAAAAGATGATAGTGATGGCTATTGTCTTCTTTCTAATTCGAATTTTAAATTTTTTGGGACAATGGAGGAAAAGCATCGTGCATCGACGACTTACGATATTTCGAAAAATACAAGTTATGATTTTGATTTCGATGATATCTTAGCATCAACCTTTTACAGTGCTAACATGCTTCTTTAGCATACGTAGGTCAGGTTTGTTTGCATGATTTTCAAAACTTTAATTTTTTTAAATAACTTTTGCGAAAAGTTGAGTTCTAGCCCCTTGAATCTTTTAAATAAATTATTTACAACAATAATAGACATTAATCAAAGCTCTAATTATTCTATCATGTTGTATACATTTGTTAATGTCAACTCTAACTTTATTTGCACTAACTAAAATCAGAAGTTACGTAAACAAACACTGTTTTATAGTTAAATATGATTAATTAATTAAACTACAATTATATAAGTTGTTTGTTTATAATACTATGATATAATCGTATAAGTAATTTTAATTATATTTAAAATCAACGACTGAAATTCTTAGGCAAAATTATTAAATTTTAGTTCTATCTGTTAAATCAAGCACCAACGCATTTTTCACCAACCACGCACTGGCTGTGGTCATCTAAGAATAAATTCCTTACTCATAAATTTACGAAATGAAATGAGAACACTTACCTAACAATCGTCACATATCAGTAAGGAATTTGACATCATACCATATTAAAATTAAAATATAAGGACGTAATGCTCATGGTTGTAATATGTGAGCAATGATTTTATAAAGAGGGTCAATGCCATCCTCATTCTCTTTGTAGATACTTGAGGAAACGAAAGTAACTTTACAGATTTTACCACCTGAAAACTACAGATACATCACAAATAGTTGGATAGATAGGTTTTGACTTTGAAGACAAAATATTTTTTTTAAAAAAATACTCGTATCATCTTTTGGCTACATGGCATAAAAAGTCTTTCGTATCGATTGATGTGTTGGGGCAGGGATGGGAAGCGAGTGGTTTCTGGCGATCTTTCTTTTTCGTCTAGTCGAAAGCGGAAATGTGGGCTGCGTTTGTTTTCAAAATATATGAAAAATGATAAAAAAAAATTAATTTTTTATTTTTTATTTTTGTTTCTGCGTTTATTTTTTATAAAAAATACAAATTCTTTATAAAATCTAATCATAGTTATTTTGTTTCTACGATCATCATGACAATAAATAAATAAATAAAGTGAAGATGCGTGTGGAGCAGCCGGTACTGCAAGACCCGAGGAAGGTGAAGAAGCTTCCGGGATGCGACCTGCGAAGTTTTGGTCAGTCATTTTTTTCATTTTCCTGAAACACTTGAATCCGAACATCGCACACGCCTTGGAACTCCGTAGGAAAGGGGGTGGTGGGTAGCGATGGGGGGACCACGCCACGGATTATGACTTTCGCGGCGGAATCCACCGTTCGTTCACGCGGTTTTGTGACGGCGTCAATGACGCGATTGATTAATCTAGACGTTGATCTAATCGGAGCTGCGTAGATTTCACGGTTTTTCTAGGAACCTTTTAAAGTTGCGTTTTGGAAAGACTTCTGTTGAAAAACATTTATTTTTGTAATGAACGTAAATCTCAAATGTATTTTGTAAAGCCTACAAGGGTTTTTTGTAATGTTCATAAAACAATATTTTTATGTTGTAACAGTATAATGATATAAATACAATACCAAAATCGATGATTTCCATCATCGAATCTTTATGCTCCATTTTTCTCGCATGGTACCAGGGCTTCTTTACTTTTCCCTTTTTCTTCCGAACGGTGATCTTTCTATCCTTGGCAACCTAGGGTAGGCAATTTTCAATGATCTTCCACCGCACTTTCTTTGCTTGCTTTTGACGGCAATCGAGGTTGCCTCCTTTTTCATTAGGTCGTTCTTGCTTGCAAATGATCTTTTGATCCATGGCGATCTAAGGTGGGTGATCTTCCTTCCATTAAGATTATTTCCAAAACTCTTGATGAAAATAACTATCTTAGTTGGATGCATGCCATAAGTAAAACCCTAAACACCAAAAACAAACTTGAATTTGTTGATGAAACGATACAAATACCTGATCCTATTGGAGGGCCAGAAATGCATTTACAATGGTCAAGATGCAATGATTTGGTCTATTCTTAGATTGTTAACTCCTTAAATAGTGATATTGCTGCTAGTGTTGAATATTTCGACCGAGCTTCTAAGATATGGAAAGATATCAAAGATAAATTTGGTTAAGGGAATAATTCTCGTATCTTTCAACTTAAGCGTGAAATATCAACTTTTACTCAAGATCAACTTGGAATCACAGCTTATTTTACTAAACTGAAAGCACTTTGGGATGAAATTGTTGACTTGAATCCTTTACCTCTTTGTGAATGTGGGGGAATGAAAAGTTTCTGTGAACATGAACAAAATGAAAAGGTTTTTCAATTTCTCTTAGGATTAAATGATACCTATTCTGTCACTGGGGGAACTACCCTTTTAATGGAAACTTTACTTTTCATTAGTCATGTTCATTCTCTTTTACTCCAAGAAGAGAAACAAAGAGAAATCAGTAACCCACTTAAACAGGTTGAGTCAACTGCTATGGCAACTTTTAAACAGAAATCTTTTAATCCTAAAAGCGATATCTCCTCCAATAACAAAAATTGCAAAAGGACCAAACCTACATGTAGTCATTATGAAGGAATTGGTCACACTACCGACAAGTGTTTTTGGATCTTAGGATTTTCACCTGGCCACAGATTACATAAGGTCCATCCAGACCCTATTTAACAGGGAAACAACAAAGACAAGATTGACGCAAATGCTGTTGGGCCAAAGAATCTGACGTTCACTAAGGAGCAACATCAGAAGCTCCTAAGTGTTATCCCACAAAATGATCCCACTTTAGGTAATGCGGCAAGTATGATTAATTCTTTAGGTAGTTTTATTTGGTTAATAGATTCAAGTACTTCAAAACATAAGTGTCATGATAAAAACAAAATTGTCAATCTTCAAGAACTTTCTTTCTACATGACTATCCATTTACCTAATGGAAATAAAATTGAAATTAAATACAATGGAACTGTAAATTTAACATCCAAGATTACCTTACAGTATATTTTATATGTTCCAAACTTTAAAATCAATTTAATTTCTGTTAGTAAATTAAATCATGACTTGAATTGCAAAGTTATTTTCCAATCTAACATTTGTCTTGTCCAAGACATGATCAAAAGCAAAATGATTGGATGGGGGGAAGAAATTAATGGTGTATTCCTATTGATACAGAATTACAGTATTTTAAACTTCTCTATAAATAATCTTGATAATTTTAAACTTTGGCATGCTAGATTAGGACATATTGGATATATGATATCACGAAGCATCTTCATTTTTATAATATCAGTCAAAACAGTAATTTTAAATGCGATATATGTCCCATGTCCAAACAAAATAGACTTTCTTTTCCTAGTAGTATATCTAGAAGCAAAAACTATTTTAATTTACTACATTGTGATGTTTGGGGTAAATTTTTTGTTCCTACCTTAGATGGTTTTTCTTATTTCATTACTCTTGTGGATGATTTTTCGAGAGCTACATGGGTTTATTTACTCAAAAATAAATATGAAACTTTCCATATATTTAAATCCTTTGTTAAAATTATTAAAACACAATTTAATCAAACCATTAAAATTTTCAAATCAAATAATGGAACCAAATTTTTCTCTAAAGAATTTCAGCAATTCCTTATCGATAATGGAATCTTGCATCAACATTCTTATGCATATACACCTCAACAAAATGGTATTGTTAAGAGAAAACATAAACTAATTATTCAAATTGCTAGGTCTTTAAGATTTCAGGTTTATTTACCTTTGCATTTTTGGGGTTATTGTGTTCTTGTTGCTACATATTTAATAAATAGAACTCCATCCTCAATTATTGATTTTAAGACCCCTTATGAACTTCTATTTAAGCAAATTCCTAACTATGATCACATAAGAATTTTTGGTTGTTTATGTTTTGCTATAGATTTAAATCCCTCAAATAAGTTTTCATCTAGGTCTAAAAAATGTATCCTTGTCTGTTATCCTTTAGGACAAAAATGGTATAAATTGTATGATATTGAAAACAAAAATTTTTTAATTAGTAGAGATGTGAAATTCTTAGAAGACACATTTCCTTTTAAAACTGACCATTCTATAGACCATGATCATAATGATTATAAACCCAGCTATTATGATGACTTATTCTTAGAAAACCAACAATCTGATATAAACTGTGATATTCCTCCAGCTAATTATTTAGAATCACAATAGTCCGATGATGAAAATGTTGAAAATATTTACAACTATGAAAGACCTGTTAGAATGCATAAACCTCCCAATTATCTTAAGATTGTGTGTAATTCAAAAGAAGTTATATATCCACTTGTTAGCTATGTTTCTAATCATAGACTGTCTAATTCTTAAAAAACTTTTATAGAGAATATAAGTAAGCCCACTGAGCCTACTGGCTATGAAGAAACTAGCAAGAATAAGGATTGGATTCTAGCTATCAAAAATGAATTAAATGCATTGAATGAAAGCAAAACCTGGGATATAGTTGAACTTCCTCCTGTATAAGGTGCAAATGAGTTTTCAAAATAAAATATAAAGTTGATGGAAACATTGAAAGATATAAAGCTAGGTTGGTGGTAAAAGGTTTTAATCAAAAGAAAGGATTTGATTTTAATGAGACTTTTGCCCCTGTTATAAAACACACAACTGTTAGAATTTTATTGAGCTTAGCCACCATTAATAATTGGAACATCTATCAGCTTGATATTAACAATGTCATCTTTCTTTATAGGGATTTAGATTAGGAAATTTATATGATAATACCACCTGGACTTGCACAAAATAAAGCTTTAAAGAACCCTATTTGTAAGCTAAAGGAATCCATATATGGATTTGTAGCATAATTTTTCTCACACTATAGAGTAGGTCAGGTGTCTACCTCTCTAAACATTTTAAACTAAGTCCATAGGCTCAATGAGGGCAAGTTAGGCCCTACAAAGACCCATGTGGATTGTATTAAGGTGAATGGACCTTTGAGCCTAAAGAAAAGTCGCTAACTAGTCTAAATAAAGGTTAAATTAGGAAAACTTATATTATGCATACTTGCTTGTAAATGACACCGTGTTTTAAAAATAAGGTCCATTAAGGCCCAACCAAAAAGTCCAGAGTAAACTTTCTAGGTATACATGAGAAAGGAGTTAGGCACCCTACATGTCTAATTTCTTGACCTCTCAAGTAATTTAATATATATTAATCTATATGATGTATTGGTGCGTAAAATATATGAGGTAGAATTTTGAACCCATTGAAGGCCCAGAGAGATGTGGGCATCTAAGTTTAAGAAGAAAAGGGTTAAGAAATCTAAGAAGAAAGTCTAGTGGACTAGTCTACATGTGGTATAATGATATCTAGATGAATAAAATATCATGTGATTACACATGAGAAATTATTTAATAATTGAAAGATTAATTATTGAATGAGACAAGAAGCCCATAAGTTTGCTTACAGAGGAGGTAAAAGAGTCATGCTTATTCACGGGACGACTTCCCAGATCGTGATCTTTATCAAATGAAACTTTAAACCTGATTGAATTGCATGATTTAGCAAATGTTGGATTATGATACGAAAAAAAGGAAACGAAGGACGAACCTGAGGACGACGGAACTTCCGGCGACCACGGCGGCGACGTGCGATGCGCGACGATCGGCGACGTACGGAGGGACCAGGGCTGCGTTGGAGCTTCCCGAGTTGGGTTTTTCCCAAATCCGCCCGTCGATTGAACGGCGGTGAACGACGAGCGACGGGCGGCTGCAGACGACGAGCGACGGGCTGCTGCAGACGACGAGCGGCGAGCGGCGAACGGCGAGCGATCGGAGGGATCGGGAACGAATGCTCGAGTCGGGGATCCTCGATTTGGGTTTTCCCAAATCCGTCCGCCGACTGGTAGGCGGTGAGTGGCGGACAGCGAGAAAGCTCGAAAAAGTTCGAAGTAGTTTAAATCGGCTGTGCCCCCTTTTGGGTTCCTCCTTCGGGGCTTTTATAGCCCGGCCGGTCGAAGGAAGGTCGATGGGTGCAGATCGCCCATCGGTCGGCTACGCGATGGGGCGGCCGCTGCAGGACGCGGCCGAATCGAGGAGCATTGGGTCGTGCGACGGCGGTGAGCGCGCGGGAGGCGAGTCAGACGTGCGTCGCGCGATTGGCCGGTTGGCGAGCGCAGGATTCGGCCGAATCGGTGGGTGTCGGGGCGTGCGACGGCGGCGAGCGCGCGGGAGGTGAGGCAAGCGTGCGTCACGCGATTGGCCGGCTGCGTGGAAAGCGCAACGGCTGCTGGGTTGAGCCGCGTGCTGTCGGCGAGCGGGCACGATCGGGCGAGGCGGGAGGCAGTGCGTGCGGGTCGTCGGGATCCAGGCTCGACCGCAGTGCACCTGCGACTTGGGTGCGCGGGTGGTTCGAGCCTGACTCATCTGAGTTAGTCAACTAAGTTCAACCAGCCAAATTGGTGCAGCCAATGGGACCAATTAATTGGATTTGATCAATCAATTGAATTTAGCTTGACTAAATTGAAGATTCTAAATCAAGTGATATTGTAATTTTGTACTTAAATGTTTAATTCAAATAATTGCGTGCTAAATTGACCTTTGAGAAGTTAAATAAGTTGGTTGCACAGTCGATCAAGAGGGTGTTAGGACAAGGATTTTTCACGTATCTTTAACGATCGACGTGAACTCGATCTTGTTTCGTAGGCTTGGCGAGTCCAAAAAGTGGGATGTTTCTGGGAATAATGCAGGAGAGATACAAAAGGTAAAACACCACTTACAAAAAAGATACTTTGGAATTAAAGACTTAGGTTTACTCTGATATTTCTTAGGAAAGTAGCAAAATCTAATCAACGATATTTTCTTTGAAAGAAAATATATTCTTGACCTTTTCGATAATTATGGCTTATTGGGTAGCAAACCAGTTAATACACCCAAGGAGGTTAATTTGAAATTTAATGATACCTCAGAAAAATTATTGGAACCTATTAAATACCGACGGCTAATTGGAAGACTAAATTATATAACCATTAGTCGACTGGTTAATAGTTTTTCAATTCACTTTTTGAGTCAGTTTTCTTGACTCATGGCGAGGATCGCTAGGACGATAGTTCCAGCTTTACTTCCTGCGCCCATGAGGCCCCAATATCATTCTCACCAAGTACAAGAAAAGAAAAGCTTAACTTTTAAAAAAAACTTGATGCATGTACGAGACGTCAAAACAAAACATTAGCAGGCAACTTCCACCATTCAAGCATACATGTCCCTTGAAAAAAACGCAAGGCAGTTTCATGACAGTCTCGAGCATACAACATAAGAGATATTCACAACCAGCATCCATAGGCAAACTAGCCCATACAAAAATGTGCTAACTGGGGTCACTACGTACATGTTTCACTACTAGATACAAGTCATGTTTGTTTTTCCCAAAAAAAAGGTACGATGGCAGCCTTCAAAAAAAAACCCCAGGAACTATTGTGTGGAGGAGAGATGTCCTAAGTAGTGCTGCGGCCTCCTTCCAGCTTGTGCTGTGGATCTACTTAAATTATTACAACAAACAAAAATCATGAGTTTTAAACCCAGCAAGCCCCTCCCTTGCACACAAGAAATTTACGAAAAGATGCACATGGAGTTTACGATTGTAAAATCTACAGAAAGGAAACACTTCCATTTCTAACAACCGACATACACTTGTTGCATCCATAGGCACACGCATAAGAAGAAACACACACATCAAGGTTCCTACCCTATCGTGCAGTGGATTGACACAGGCCAGTTCCCTACCATTTCCCATGCTCGTATCCCCAGATGCATCCACCCAGGAAAATAAAATCTCCGAGGTCGGGTATCTCAACCCAACCGGCAGCCAGTACAGGAGCCATTCGCTTCAGCCGGTACGCTGAGCGAACCCGCGTCGTCGTCCATCCGAACATGCGTGACATTTCGTCCACGCATTTCGGCGACGACCTTGCGCCGTAGCTCCTCGTGGCATCCGACCGTGAGGCTCCACCTCACTCGTACAAGCACGGGATGTGGTGAATGACCATCCTTCTCACATATCGGGTAGAACCCACCAACATTTCTTTTAAGTTACCAACTAATCTAACAGATCTAGCAGATTATTTCATGGCGGGGTTGTAAGGGCTTACCTTTTTCTTTTTCTTTTTGTTTCTTCTTCGCTCCCCGCTCCCGTTCTTCAACGAAAACCTACATCCATGGACGCCTCTTAGCTAACTACGAGCCCTCCTTATCAAATGTCCATACAACCAACACATTCTCACCTGGAACGACCAAAATCCCCTTTCCTCTCCTGCAGCCACAAGGGTCGGAGGCACAATCCAGCCCTAGCTCCTCTCCATCCACGCCGCTGAGATTATGAGGTGCTGTGGGTGAAAAGTTTACCTCCCCGAGGTATTTACCCACTCCCATACCTTGTCTACAGCATCAACACCTGAAATAACATTTAATTATCTTGTCAGCCACTGCTGAAACACGTATAAATGTTCATGCTCGTTTTAATCATTTTACGGGTGTTACACTCTTAACCCCGTAAGAAAAGTTTTGCCCTCAAAACTTGACCTACGCAAAAATTGGGAAGACGTCTTCACGTTTGGTTCTCAAACAAGTGAGGATACTTTTTACGAGCCTCCACTTTTAGATTCCAAGTAGTTTCTTGTATTGAATGATTACTCCATTGAATCTTAATATATGGAATTTCCTGATGGCAAAGGTTCTGCACCTTCGTATCTATGATTCGTATTGGAAATTCTTCATGAAATTCTATTTCAGTGGAATGTCCCTTTGAGTCACCACCTGAGAGGGGTCAGTCATGGACTTCCTCAACATTGATATATGAATTATGTTATGCATTCCGACATATGTAGCTGGCAAAGCCAAGGAGTAGGCCACCGGACCAACCTAAGATTTTATCTCAAATGGCCCAATGTATCGAGGTTGGAGTTTGCCTCACACTCCGAAACGATAAATTCCTCGAGATGGTGATACCTTCAAGAAGACCCACACTCCCACTTGGAACTCCATGGGTCTTCGGTGGTGGTCTACATAGCTCTTTTGTCTACTCTGTGCCACTAACAATTTGTCTCGTATGAGATGAATTTTGTCGACAATTTCTTTCACTAGGTTTGACCCCAAGACCTTTCGTTCACCCTAAGACCTTTCGTTCACCTACCTCATCCCAACATATCAGTGACCGACACTTCCTTCCATAAAGTGCTTCATATGGTGCCATTTGAATACTGGATTGATAACTATTGTTGTAAGTAAATTCTGCTAGTGGAAGGTACTTCGCCCAAGAACCCCCAAAATCTAGCATGTAGGCCCTCAACATATCCTCTAAAATTTGAATCGTGCGTTCTAATTGTCCATCAGTTTGCAGGTAGAAAGTTGTGCTAAACTGCAAATATGTCCATCAGTTTGCAGGTAGAGCTTCATGGAAACTCTTCCAAAATTGGGACACAAACCTTGGGTCTCGATCTGAAGTGATAGTTACTGGTACGCCATGCAATTTAACTACCTCCTTGATGAATAGTTTAGCCAATCCATGTAAAGGTGTATTCACACTCATGGCCAAAAAGTGAGCAGCCTTGGTCAGTCGATCAACAACTACCCATACTGCTTCATGACCTTGGCTAGTTATTGGCATCCCTATCACAAAATCCATAGTTACATGTTCCCACTTCCACTTGGGTATGGGTAATGGTTGCATCGTGCCAACTGGCCTCTGATGTTCTGCCTTCACTTGCTGACAAGTTAAACACTTATTTACGAATTCAGTGATCTCTCTTTCCATTCCTTCCCACCAGTAGTTGGTTTTTAGATCTCGATACATCTTAGTCCCCCCTGGATGTATCGCATAGTTTGCTGCATGGGCCTCCTTATGAATTTGATTTCTTAGTTTCAAGTTGTCAGGGACACATATCCTACCTTCAAACCTCAGCATTCCATTAGAGCTCAATCTAAATCCCTCCAAGTTGCCTGCCATTACTTTGTTACAGATCTAGGTTTGCTTGGAGTCCTTTAGCTGAGCAGAATGAATATGCTCCACTAAGGTTGGCTCTATTCTTAAACTAGCCATTGTTGTCGTACACTAGTTGGTACATACTTAAACTTCTAGCTTACCCATCTCCTTCAGTAAGTGTCGGTCTCGTGTCAACATTATCGCTAATCCATGCTGTGACTTCTGACTTAAAGCAATTGCAACCACATTTCCTAGGTGATATTGTTTAGTCAAATCATAATCTTGTAATAATTCCAGCCACATGTGCTGACGTAAATTCAACTCCTTCCAAGTGAATAAATATTTTAGATTCTTATGATCTACATACACCTCACTGGTTGACCCATATAAATAATGCCTCCATATTTTTAATGCAAACACTACAGTAGCCAACTCTAAGTCATGTGTGGGATAGTTCAGCTCATGAGTTTTTAGTTGGCAAGAAGTATGGACTATTACTCGTCCCTTTTGCATTAGCACACATCCTAACCCTTTATGAGAGGCATCACTATAAATACTGTAGCCCACATCGGGTTCTAGTAGAGTGAGTATCGAAGCAGTGACTAATCAAGTTTTTAGCTCCCGAAAACCCTGCTCGCATTTAGGGGTCCATAAGTACAACGCCCCCTTTTTGGTAAGTTGGGTCAGGGGTCTTGTAATACTAGCAAACCCTTCCACAAACCTGTGATAATAACCTGCCAACCCAAGAAAACTACGAACCTCAGTAGCATTAGTGGGTTGCTTCCAGGCTATGATCGCTTCAATTTTTGATGGGTCCATCGCAATACCCTTCCCTGATATCACATGCCCTAAAAAGGTTACCTAGGGTAACCAAAACTCACATTTCTTAAATTTTGCAAACAACTTCTCCTCTCATAACACTTGAAGAGCAATTTGCAAATGGGTTCGATGTTCATCTAGTGTGGCTAAATAGATCAATATATCATCTATGAAAACTATAACAAATTTGTCCAAGTAAGGCCAAAAGACCCTATTCATCAAATCCATAAAGGCAACTGGGGTATTAGTTAACCCAAATGGCATAACTATAAATTCATAATGCCTGCAATGCGTTCGAAAAGCTGTTTTGGATACATCCCCCATTCGTATTTTCAATTGATGATACCCGGATCGTAAATCAATCTTTGAAAATACCTTGGCCCCTTGAAGTTGATCAAACAAGTCATCCATCCGAGGAAGTGGATACTTGTTCCTTATAGTTAACTTGTTCAACTCCTGGTAGTTGATATAGAGGCAAAGACTACCATCCTTTTTCTGCATGAACATTATAGGCACCTATGGCAAATTACTTGGTTGTATAAATTTCTTGTCCAATAATTCCTGTAGTTGTATTTTCAACTCCCTTAATTCCTTTAGTTGTATTTTCAACTCCCTTAATTCCTTTAGAGGCATTTAGTACGGGGCTCGTGACACCGGCTTTGCTCCTGAAGTCAGTTCGATTTTGAACTCACAATCCTGCTCCACTGGTATACCCGATAAGTCTTTTGGGAACACATCCGAAAAACAACAGACAACTGGTATGTCTTCAAGACTAACAGGCTTGTCCTTTTCTACAGTCACTGTGGCTAGATAACCCTTGCAGTAGTTGTGTACCCAGTTGACGTGTCTTGCAAGCAGTTAGGAAACTCGTTGGTATTGGACTAGATCCTCCAAAAAAAATCTCAGGTTTTCTCGATATGCGGAAACACACCTTCTTTTCTTTGCAGTATAGGTGTGCCCAATATGTAGCAAGCCAATCCATTCCCAGAATTAAATCATAATCCTACATGTTTAAGACATAGACTGTAGCTGGCATAACCAGCCCTCCAATCGAAATAGGGCATTCCTGACATGCATAGTCTACCCTTGTCAATCTGGGCGAGTCTTCACCTCTCCTCTCCTTTTGAGAGGTTCGACCAAGGTTGGAGGAATCCTCTTGATCGCCTTCCATCCTGTGTGACATTCACAACACCAAGATGTTAGAAAGATCAAACAACCAACTTACCTTTGATATCAAAAGTTGTCACGCCCCACGTAAAACGGCCAACAATGATCATAATGCCAACTTGAGATAATGTTTTTTTATAATTACCTAATTGTCGACATTTTTACGTGAGGCGTGACATTTGTGTAGTCACGTTTTGTAGAAGTATATCAGCAAGATGGTTACAGAAGACATATACAGTTTATCTTAAGGAGGAGTGTGAAGACTTTTGTTGAAAAACATTTATTTTTGTAATGAATGTAAATCTCAAATGTATTTTGCAAAGTCTACTAGGGATTTTTTGTAATATTCACAAAACAATATTTTTCTGTTATACCAGTACAATGATATAAATACAATATCAAAACCGATGATTTCCATCATCGGATCTTTACGCTCCATTTTTCTCGCACGTTTATTTTCGATTACATGAAGTTGGTTTTAAAAGAGTTGAAATCAAAAAGAAAGAAAGAAATAATATTGAAATAATATGATAAATTATGTAATAAAAATTTATAAAGAAAAATTTGTGTGAAATTAAAACTACAAAACAGGTTTATTAAATTTAATATACGACGGTTGAACTGATTAAAAACAAAGAAGCCGAGTGAGCAATTTATGGAACTTTTGGCGGACTCTAATTGTACCATATACGGTTAATTTATTTTCCCACTAAGAGGTAAATAATTAAAATGAAAATTTGTAATTATAAATCCACAACTAAGGTAAGAAACAATAAGATTAAAAATTTGAAAGCAAAATAATAAAAATTCCGCAAAGAAGTAGAAGTTTAGGAAAGAAGAATAGTAGAAGTCATCAATACATAACGGATAACATCATAAATTTTAAAAAAGGAAAAAAATTTTAAAATAATTTCAATTTTTATGGTGTTTGTGTTTCAAAAAATTTGAAAAAATTTGAAATTTTTTCATTATAAATTTTTTCCATCATTTTTCATCTATTGAGTTGGGAAAATTCCTACGGGACAAAACTTTTATTATGATATATTTTCTTGACCTTGTACGTTTTACCTAACTTCTTCTGACTATTGTTAAACTTGTAATTATAAGGAAAATATAAAATTATATTTGAAATGTTAAAATATGAAAAAATTATAATTTTTTTTAAATTAATTTTTTAGAATTTTTATGACATATATATACAGTCTTAAATTTTTTTCCATTTCTTAATTTTTCTTTTCTTTTTCCTAAATTTTCATTTCTCAAATTCCTTACACAAATAAGCTCTTAATTTCTTCGAGATAGTAAAATTAAAGTCACAGTCCTTTTCCATAAAGATATAACTAATATTTTAGTTTCACTGATTTAGAAGTGGGATTTCATCAGCTCATGGTTGAAGCAAGTTTTCAATGACTTTTTTTTCAATTTTAATTATCAGAATATTATTTTGTGTTAAATGTCTGTATTTACACATTTATTTAATTAAAAAATTAAACACTTGTTGTAAAATCAAAAGAAAAGTATTAGAATAATAAAACATGCACTAATATAAAAATAGTCAGCTCTATAGATAAATAATAGGTTTTAATTAATTAAGTTGAATGCCCCATTTATTTATTGCAATCAATTGACTTTGAGTGATTAACATTCAGGAGTGGTATTGAAGTCATGTAAGATGGCTGACATTTCAAATTTACAATCCTAATCTTTTGCATGTATTGTTTCCTTTTAAATCTTCAGGATTTAGTTGATTTTAGTCTTTTTCCTACTTGGGGTTTATAGAGGTTAATTTGCTTTCTTCTCTCTCTCTTTTCTTAAGATTTTTAGTAGTTTGTTTAGGAATCTCTGTGGTTCCTTTCTTTCAATTCCCTCTTTCTCCTTTATCTTTCTTTTATCCGAACTTTCAGTAGTTCGTTCAGGAATCTCCGTGATTCCTTTCTTTCAATTTCCTTCTCTTCCCTCTCTCTCTTTTCTCTGAACTTTCAGTAATTCGTTTAGAAACCTCCACGATTCCTTTCTTCTAATTCCCTCTTTCTGCTCTATCTTTCTTTTATTCGAACTTTTAGTAGTTCATTTAGGAACCTTTGTGGTTCCTTTATTTCAATTCCCGCTTTCTCCTCTATCTTTCTTTTATCTGGATTTTCAGTAGTTCGTTTAGGAACCTCCGTAGTTCCTTTCTTTCACTTGCCTTCTCTTCCCTTTCTCTCTTTTCTTCGAACTTTCAGTAGTTCATTTAGGAACCTCTGTGGTTCCTTTCTTTCAATTCCGTTCTCTTTTCCCTCTCTCTTTTCTTCGGACTTTTAGTAGTTTATTCAGGAACCTCTGTGGTTCATTTCTTTCAATTCCCTTCTTTTTTCTCTATCTCTCTTTTCTCTGGACTTTCAGTAATTTGTTCAAGAACCTCCGTGGTTCCTTTCTTTCCTCTATCTCTCTATTATCCAAACTTTCAGTAGTTCGCTTAGGAACCTCTATAGTTCCTTTTTCTCCATTTCCTTTACTTTCCTTCTTGTTCACTTTTTTCTCCGAACTCTTGGGAGTCCACTTGTGAGCCTTCTACAGCTCTTTCCTCTGGGGTTCTATCATTCTTCTTTGGCCCAACATTCTTGTTTGAACTTTTCGAAGTCCACTTAGTGAACTCAAGGTTGAGGATGAGAAGATTGCTTCTCTTGAACTGATAGAAGTTTGAAGCTTCTCTCGAACTGATAGAAGTTTGAAGCTTCTCCCTCCCTTTGAGTTGGTAGAAACTCAGGGTTGAGTGTAAGAAGATTGCTTCTCTTGAGCTTGCAAAAGTTCGAAGCTTCTTTCTCCCTTTGAGTTGGCAGGAACCCAAGGCTGAGGATAAGATCATTGCTTCTCTTGAACTGATAGAAGTTTGAAGCTTCTTTCTTCATTTGAGTTGGTAGAAACTCAAGGTTGAGAGTGAGAAGTTTGCTTCTCTCGGACTGACAGAAATTTGAAGTTTCTTTCTCCCTTTGAGTTGGAAAAAATCCAAGGTTGAGGATGAGAAGATTGCTTCTCTTGAATTAACAAATGTTTGAAGCTTTTCCCTCCCTTTGAGTTAGTAGCAACTCAAAGGTTGAGTGTAAGAAGATTGCTTCTCTCGAACTCGCAGAAGTTTGAAGCTTCTTTCTCCCTTTGGGTTGGTAGAAACCCAAAGTTGAGGATGAGAAGATTTCTTCTCTCGAATTGATAGAAGTTCGAAGCTTCTTTCTCTCTTTGAGTTGGCAGGAACCCAAGGCTAAGGATAAGATCATTGCTTCTCTTGAACTGATAAAAGCTTGAGCTTCTTTCTCTCTTTGAGTTGGTAGAAACCCAAGGTTGAGGATGAGAATATTGCTTCTCTCAAACTGAAAGAAGTTTGAAGCTTCTTTCTCCCTTTGAGTTGGTAGAAACTCAAGGTTGAAGATAAGATCATTGGTTCTCTTAAACTCATAGAGGTTCAAAGCTCCTTCCTCCTTTAGAGTTGGTAGAAATTTGAGGCTTAGAGATTTCCTTTTTATTTGGATTACTAGAAGTCTAGTTAGCTCTTTCTTTCCTTCATTTTTATTCGAAATGTTGGGAGTCTAGTTAGTTCTTTCTCTCTCTTTCCTTTTTATCCGGATTGTCGGGAGTCCAATCAACTTTCCTTCTCTTTCCTTTTTATCTAGACTATCGGGAGTCCAATTAGCTTTCCTTTTCTCTCCTTTTTCATTCAAACTTTCAGGAACCTTCATCATTCCTTTCCTCCAATTTCCCTCAGTTTCCTTTGATTTAGTTTTGTCTAGACTTTCGGTAGTCTAGTTAGGAATCTTCGTGTTCCTTTCTCTTGATTTCTTTCGTTTTCCTTTGTCTGATTTCCTCTAAGCTTCGAATATCCGTATGGGGCCTACTTTGTTTTCTTTTCCTCTCTAGGGTTTTCATCTTCTATTTCCCCCAATTCCAGATATTTGGGTTTCGTTAGGTTTTCTTAGTTTTGGTCTAAAATAAATTAAGTGGCGACTTTATGTCATTATTTTTTCCTTTTGAATCTTTATTCCATTAAGAAGAAATATTGCTTGCAAATTTTACACGTTTACAAAATTGGCAACTCTGCTAGGGATCTCTCACACCTTCAGTGTGGAATGCTTTGACTCACTAAAACTATTATCAGATTGGCATATTGAGTGTTTGCATCACCCTTTATAGCATATAACTCAATATGCTATAATTGTAGAAGGATGGCATAGTCTCTTAACTAAATCCGTTCATTTCTTGACTAATTCCACAAGTAAATGATAAGTCTTTCCATACACTAACTTATATGGAGTTGTTCCCAATATTGTCTTGTAAGCTATTCTAAATGCCCAAAGAGAATCATCTAATTTATCTGATTAGTCTTTCTTAGTGGTGTTTACTATGTTTTCTAAAATTCCTTTAATTTGCTTATTAGCACTTTCTACTTGTTCATTAGTTTGAGGATGGTAAGGGGTAGCTAACTTATGCAACACTCTGTATCTTTTCAACAATCTCTCAAAGTTTTTGTTTTAAAAATGAGTTCCCTTATCACTGATGATTGCTATTGGAATACCAAAATGGGAAATTATATTAGATCTCAATCTCATTACAATTTTGGAGTCATTAGTTTTATTAGGGATTGCCTCTATCCATTTAGTTACATATTCTACTGCCAAGAGGATATAAATATATCCATTAGAATTTGGAAAAGGTCCCATGAAATCTATACTCCATACATCAATGAATTTTACTTCTTGGATTGAATTTAATGGCATCATATTCATTTTTGCAATTATACCTACTTTTTGGCATTGAACACATCTTTTACAATATTCATAAGCATCCTTGAACAAAATTGGCCAATAGAGACCACTATAAAGCACCTTTAATGTTGTCTTTTTAGCTCCAAAATGTCCTCCACTAGGTTGGTCATGACAAAATGATAATACTTATTGAGTTTCAGTTTCTGGGATACATCTCCTCACTATCTAATCAGGACATTGCTTAAAAAGGTAAGGGTCATCCCAAAAGAAATATTTAAACCCTAGATAGAAATACTTTCTTGTCTACACTAGACCAATCCTAAGGTAATAAGCCTGTAGCAAAATAATTTGCTATATCAGCATACCAATGGCAAGAATTCAACATAAACAATTGCTCATCTGGAAATGTGTTATCTATTGGTGGATTAGAAGGAAATGATACATCTAACCTAGACATGTGATTTGCAACAGTGTTTTCACAACATTTCTTATCTTTGATTTCTAGATCAAACTCTTGTAACAACAGAATCCATCTAATAAGTCTTGGTTTAGCATCCTTTTTTACTAATAAGTGCTTAAGTGTTGAGTGATCAGTGTAGGTAATAGTGTGATTGCCTATTAGATGTGATCTAAATTTTTCTAAGGCAAACACTACTACCAGAAATTCTTTTTCAGTTACACTATAATTCATTTGCATTTGATTTAATGTTTTACAAGCATAATAAATTACTCTTGGTAGCTTATCTAATTTCTGACCCAGTATTGCACCTAAAGCATAGTCTGATGCATCACACATTAACTCAAAATGTTGGGACCAATCTAGTGCATAAACTATAGGTGAAGTAGTAAGAGCTTCTTTTAGAAAGTTAAAAGCTTTTGTACACTCATTAAAATCAAATTTAGCATCCTTAATTAACAATTAAGCTAAAGGTTGAGCAATTTTACTAAAGCTTTTAATAAATCTTCTATAAAAGCTAGCATGTCCTAAAAATACTCTTATGTCTTTAATTGATTTTGGAATAGGTAAATTAGATATTAATTCCACTTTTGCTTTATTAACTTTTATCCCTTCAGCATAAATAATGTCTTAAAACTATTCTTTGTTTACCCATAAAATGACATTTTTCCTAATTCAATACTAACTTTTTCTGTTCACATCTCTTTAACACTTTTTCTAAATTACTTAAATATTTTTCAAATGAGTCTCCATATATGGAAAAGTCATCCATAAACACTTCTAAAAACTCATCTATAAAGTCTGTAAACGTGCCTGTCATACAATTTTGAAACGTAGTTGGTGCATTACATAATCCAAAAGGCATACGACTAAAGGCAAATGTTTCAAAAGGACATGTAAAAGTTGTTTTCTCTTAATCTTCAAGTGCAACTGAGATTTGATTATAATTTGAATAACCATCTAGGAAGCAATAATACTCATGCCCTGCTAGTTTCTCTAACATTTGGTCTATAAAAGGCAATGGAAAATGATCCTTCCTAGTTGCTGTATTAAGTCTTCTATAATCAATACAAACTCTCCAATCTATTTGAATTCAAGTTGGAACTAATTCTTTGTTATCATTTTCTACAACTATTATATCAGATTTCATAGGTACTACCTGCACTGAACTAACCCAAGAGCTATCAGATATAGGATAAATTATATCATTATCTAACTATTTCTGAATTTCCTTTTTAACAACCTCTTTAATATTTAGATATAGTCTTCTTTGTGGTTGCCTAATAGGTTGAATTTCAGATTCAAGATTAATCCAATGTTGACAAATAGTTGAACTTATACCTTTGATATCTGTTATTTGCCATCCTATTACTTCCTTATGCTTTTTTAATACTTTTAAAAGATTTTCTACTTCTACTGGGATTGGGAAAGCTTCATTTTTTTCTAAAAATGCATATTTTAAATTTTCTAGAAGTGGTTTCAATTCCAGAATAGGATGCTCTGAAGTTGAAGATTTGATGTTATTTTCGAATTTTTCCTTGTTTATGTCTATAATTTCTACTTGCTCAAGTAATTTCTCCTCTAAAATTTCTTCATTTGGTATTACATGCTCTTCATTTTTATCAATAACATGGTCAAATTTCTCTACATCTAAATCTTCATCTATTTTAAAAGTTTCCATTAGATTAACTTTAAAAATTTTAAATTGGAGCTCTTTAAGATTTTTCTTAACTCTATTAAAGATATTCAATTCTAACTTTTGATCTCCCCAAGCTAATTCCATCCAACCATTTTTACAACCTATGCAAGCATCTACTGTAGCTAGAAATGGCCTTCCTAAAATAACTATAGCTTGATCTTGGATTCTATTTGAAGCATTTGTTTCCATTACAATAAAATCAACAGGGTAGACAAATTCTATAACCCTCACTAAAATATCTTCCACTTTACCTAAAGGTATTCTTATGAATTTATCTATTAGTTGAATGACTGTTCTAGTAGGTTCGATATTATCCAATTTTAATTTATCATAAATAGAGTTAGACATAACATTAATTCTAGCTCCTAAGTCTATTAACATTGTATTGAAATAACAATCTCCTATATAACAAGAAATAACAGGAGTTCCTAGATCACTTAATTTTTCAAGTAAATGATTAATTAACAGAAAGGTCACTTCTTCAGCTAAAAATGCCTTAATATTTTCCTCCTATTCTTAGTACAACAAGTTTTAAGATATTTAGCATAAGAAGGAACCTACTTAATAATATCTAACAAAGAGTTTTAAGCTCTTCTAAATTATGCTGAGAAGAGTATGCATTAAGTTCCATAGATGAACAATGCACTTGAACCTAACTAGAATAAATATAATCCCCATAACTAGTTCTTGGAATAGACCTACAATTACCCCAATATGAGTTATCTGAGTCCATTATGATTTTCATAATTTTAACCGCAAAAAGTACTACACTATTCTAAAATAGAAATAAAGCATTTAGGTAAAATTTACTAAAATAAGAACTAACTATTAATGCAAAGAAATTCTACTGCAATCCTAGTCACACCAAATTAACAAAAGACTAACACCAGTTGAAAGAAATAAATCCCCAACAACGGCACCAAAAACTTGTTCGAACTTTTTGGAATAATTAATAATTAATACGTGTTTGATATATTTTAATTTCACTGCAAGTGCACGGGTTCGAATGTAATTAGTGTGCAAGTACGAGTTTGTTTATAGAGATTGTTAGGTTGATACTTTGTTAAATTCGTGTGCTACAATTACTAGAACAATTAATAAATTAAAGTAATGTCATAGTTGCTGTGTCTCGAGTAATTACTAGGTTGTTCTTTAATTAATTCTCATATCCATAATTCTTAGAGAAATTTCATTAAACTTAATTATGTCTTTACTTAAGCTATTTAAAAGAGGCTTTTAATAAATTATTCAGAGTTTTTATTAAAGGACTTGAACAATCAATTTTTGATTCCAAATACTTAATCTTTCTTAATTTTGAGATATTCTATATTTCTGTTTGCATGCACTTGAGTTTAATTTAATTAAAATGCGGTAACCCATAGAATTAGTTCGTTGATAAATGTCTTTACCAACGAAACTACTCGTTGACTAATCTCTTAATAGGCTCAATAGAACTTAACCAATGCCATTAGTTCGTGGTTAAACCACTTAAGCAACAAACTAACACATTGGTAAAAAGGGTACATTTGAATTTCAAATGAAATTAAGTCACAATTCCTATAATTTATAAGAATTGCTCACTTCTCTTTTTGTTCTTTTTGTTTTTAGGGGATTACAAACAAGACTAACTCGTTGGTAAAAGGGGTACATTTGAATTTCAAATGAAATTAAATCACAATTCCTATAATTTATAAGAATTGCTCACTTCTCTTTTTGTTCTTTTTGTTTTTAGGGGATTACAAACAACACACAAAATGAAACACACATATAATTAATCGCATAAACGTAATATAATTCAACAATACTGTTCAACACATATAGTATATAATAAAGAAAAAGAAAAGGAAAGAACACCTAGTTATCTGCTGGAATTTTCACCCTTCGAAACTTGCTCAGGTCAAGTGCTCTTTTTGTCTTTACTCCCAGCCCATTAGGTCATCAAGCTGGCAAACTTTCCTTTCAACCTTGAATGATTATCAGGGTGTCAATCCGTATTTCACCAAGGAACAAAGGAGGAAGCAGCTGATGCCAAGAGTCTTTCCTTCGAGGATATGCCCAGGTATAGAAAAGAACAGCAAATACACTAGGAAAAAGATAGAGAAAGAAGAGGTCGTCAATCTCTTCTTAGGAAGAAGTGAACGGGTGGAAGATGGAAGATGAAGAAGATGGAGAGTATGTTTGCAGACAGTGTTTAGACGAAGGAGGAGGGGAGAGGAGAATTTTCATGGCTAAGGGACTCCTTTTATCGACTGATGGAGTGGTAGTTCCTCAACTAACAGTTATCAAAGACATAGTGTAACACCTTCATCAAAAACATAGTTAACCTTTCAATTAACATTATCCAAGCAAAATGCAACTAGAACTTAATAAAATGCATGAATTAATATCTATAAAATGTACACTTTTAAGTTTGAACACAGAGCCTTGTTAATCTCAGTTGAGACTTAAAAAGCTCAAGATTAAATGGCTTCTGGATCATATTTGGTTGAAAGACAAAGGGTGCATAGGCCACCTTTGTTTAATGGGGGAAATTATTCTTATTGGAAACATAGGATGGATGTCTTTCTAAAATTTGTAGATTTTGCTATGTAGAAGATGATTATGCATGGATATACAAGGTCAACTACTCCCGTAGATGACTGGACTGAAGAAGAGCAGAAGAGAGATCAACTGAATGTTAAAGGTTTGAATATATTATTCTATATTTTAACTGCTAATCTATTTAATAAAGTTTCTACTTGTAAAACTACCTATGAGTTACGACACAACTTAGAGGTAACTCATGAGGAAACAAACCAAGTGAAGGAAACTAAAATAAATTTATTTGTTCAAAAATATGAACTATTTAGAATGCTAGAATCTGAAAATGTTGGAAACATGTTTGCTAGATTTTTTGATATAACTAATACTCTGAAAGGTTTGGGAAAGGAATTTTCTCAACAGGAACTCGTGAGAAAGGTGTTGAGATCTCTCACATCTGAGTGGAAGAAAAAGACTACTGCCATTGAAGAGGCTATGGATTTAAATCACTATTCCTTGGAGGAACTTATAGGAAATCTCACTTCTTATGAAGTTCAAATGAAAGCGAATAAGGAAGAAATGAAAAATACAAAGTCTAAAAAGAAAAAGGAGATAGTTTTCGAGGTATATTCTAGAATTGAAAACTGATTTAAGTACTAACAATGAAGATTTCAATTTAATGGTGAGAAAATTCAAGAAAGCTTGGATGAAAGGAAGGAAATCTCAAAAAGACAATAAAGGAAAAGAAACTCTCACCTGCTACAACTGCAATAAGAATGGACATATTAAAAGGGATTGTCCAACATTAAAAAATTCTGAGAAAGATAAGAAGGAGAAGAAGAAGGGAAACAAGAAATACAAGAAGAGAGCTATTGACCCCCATGCGTAAATAGGTCGATCGGGCAGCCAGCTGGCCCGCCATCGGCATACCGGTATCCAACCCCGACAGCCGGCTCCCTATTGGCCCATGCGTAAACAGGTTGATCGGGCGACCAGCTGGCTCGCCGCTGGCATGCCAGTATCCAACCCCGACAGCCAACTCCCTATTGGCCCATGCGTAAATAGGTCGATCGGGCGGCCAGCCGGCATGCCGGTATCCAACACCGGCAGCTAGCTCCCTGTTGGCCCATGCATAAATAGGTCAATCGGGCAGCCAGCCAGCTCACCGCCGGCATGTTGGTGTCCAACCTCGGTAGCCGGCTCCCTGTTGGTCCATGCGTAAATAGGTCGATTGGGCGGCCAGTCGGCTCCCTAGATTCCCCCAGCTAAGTGGACATGCTCCCCCTTATGGGGTGGCCGGGTAAGACCAGCCGGCTGACTATTGGCACACTGGTAAAACATCCCAGTGGCTGACCTCTGACTCTCCCATGAACGTGCAGGTCTGTTCATACGTCTAGTCTGACTTTCGAGAAAAACACACGGCAATCGGATCCTCAGCACCTGGCACCCACTAGTATGTCGGGCTATTCTGCTGCGGCCTATTCCCCCGAACCACGAGCAACATTCACACCGATCCCCAGCACCTGGCACCCAGCTAGTATGTCGCGGCTACTGGCTAGCCACCTGGGGAGAGAATGCAATCAATCAGAAGGATACAAAGAGATTTAATTACTTAAATCCCACCAATCAATCAATCACATGGATCACGGGATGGGACCAAGACACACGCCGGGTTTCCATCCATGGATCCCCCGAAGAAGGAAGGAAATTCCTTATAAAAGAAGTGGCCTTCCACCCCATCTCGCAGGCTTCCACCCTTTCGGAGAGACGCTCATTCGAACGTGGGAGACACTCTACGAACGCTTCGCACGGCTACTCGGACAATTGGTTAAAGGCGCTGAAGGAGAAGAGCTCCTCGTAGCCCCGATGCACCCTCGCCGCACCGGAGTGAGGACTTCTGATCACCACTGACGACTCCCTATAGGTAAGCCCCTCCTTCCTCGTCATTTTACATACGATTTAGCAACGTTTTTCTCGAGCCCCGACCACGCTAGACCTTCCCCACACAAGGGAAAGGTCGAAGGACATGCCTGGGTGTCATTCCTTCGGAAACCTTTTTGAAGGTACCAGCAGCCTCCCTCCCGGCCGAGTGAATCCACCCGGCACAGTTGAGTTCGGTTTGATCGCGACCCCTCTATCAGGCCCTTTTATGTGGAAACTCGCAATTTCCCCACGTGTTTTACGCATTTTATCTGCTTCCTGCATATCTCTCCAGGAGGAGTAAGACTACCCTCCCGATGCCCCGGAAAAACTTCTAAGATGACGTTGCTGGCATGCATCCATGCCGATGTCGGCCGTTCGGGCGTACGAGTATGTACGACCCGATGGTTCCCGATCTCCAGGAGGAGTAAGACTACCCTCCCGATGCCCCGGAAAGACTTCCGAGATGACGTCGCCAGCATGCATCCTTGCCGGCATCGACTGTTCGAGCGTATGAGTATGTACGACCCAACGGTTCCCGATGTCCGGGAGGAGTAAGACTACCCTCTCGATGCCCTGAAAAGACTTTCGGGATGACGCCGCCGACATGCATCCTTGCCGACGTCGGCCGTTCGGGCGTACGAGTATGTACGACCCGATGGTTCTTGCTCTCCGGGAGGAGTAAGACTACCCTCCCGATGCCCCGGAAAGACTTCCGGGATGACGCCGCCGACATGCATTCTTGCCAGCATCGACCGTTCGGGCGTACGAGTATGTACGACCCGACGGTTCCCAATCTCCGGGAGGAGTAAGACTAACCTCCCGATGCCCCAGAAAGGCTTCTGTGATGACGCCGCCGGCATGCATCCTTGCCAACGTCGACCATTTGGGTGTATGAGAATGTGTACCCAGGCAGTTCCCGATCACTAGGGAATTTTTCAATCCCCTGGAAAGACTTCCAGGATGAGGCCACGTTTGGGCAAGTTGACTGTTGTGGTTTTCCGTTTTAGAGCCGGAGAGAGGCCAGGATTGCCCGAGCTGTCTGGGGGTGCCTAACACCTTCCCCAACAGTACCTTGAGCCCCATATCAAGTTCTCTCCTGTTTCGCATATCATTACACAATTTCACATCATTCTCGTGGTTTTATTGTTTTGATGGTGGAAGGACACTTCCCCATCCGGTTTTCCTTGTTTTTTTACCCAAAAATAAGGTGGCGACTCCATTCAACGAGCCATCCACCCCACATGGTGATGTGCTCACACAAACACCTTTCAATTCTCTGTACCTCAGCCCACCCACCAGCTCTGCCGGTGGAAACCCATGGGCATCCGGGTGATAGCCGGATGAAAGAGAGGGTATAGATTTTTGGCAACTCCACTGGGGAAACTTGCTATGTTTTAATCGATTAAGTGACTCAAACTCTCATTCGTACGGCTCTTTTGCAGTCACTCTTTTGTTTTTCACTAGGATTTTTTTCGTACTTATCGCATTTGCTAAGCAAAGCCGCTTTCAAATGCATTGAACCGCATCACCCTTCTTTGGTATCCCTGTAGACCCCTGTAGATCCTTCGTGCAGATTCTCCTCGTAGACCTCTGCAGCTCACAAGTTCTGGACCCCGCTGGCTCCCCCTGTCCAGACCCACTCACAAGCAAGAGTAATGGCCACCAGTTCTGCCGCGACATCTAGATCTTCCCCTTCCGTCATTGTGGCAGCCTCTGTGCCGCTATCCATAGTTTTCGGCCCACCATCGCCTGTCGTCACCAGGACAAACTTCACCCAGCCGATCTTCATACCTGCTAGAGCTACGGATCAACCCAGGGTGCTAGACCTGTCTACGGCTATGGCATTCGACAATGCCACATCGCATCCTGCGCCGCTCGCTTCTCTAGCCACTGAAATTGAAGGTAACAGGCCGGTTCCTGCATGGAACATTGGCCCATCCTACTAGCCGCCCTCAAACATCGAGGGCATAGGAGGGGCCGATGCCTTCCAGCCACCCCGACCGGGACATTTTGAGCATACTCTCTTGGCTCACCAGTTGGTGCGCTACCAACAGCAAGGGATTAGTTTGGTAATCCCACCTAGGCCAACCATCTGTGTCCCGAAGAGGCCACATACTGAAGAATATGACGTCGTCACCACTCCTATCGCGGGCCAATTCTTCCTGCCGCCACTACAGCCGGCAACCGCCACTACTGCCGCCCTGATGCCAGACCTGCAAGGGCAACTACTACAGAGGATAGCCGAACTGGAGGCATCCTTCCGGAACATGAAGTCCAGCCCACCGGAACCCTCCTATTCCTTCCAGAACCTTTGTTTCTATCTAGAGGCGATGCTCCCTCTTAACTTCAAGATGCCCAAACTGGTTAAATACAACGAGCACGGCAACCCTTGCGCACACCTCCGGGCCTTCTACGGAGACATGGCGGGGCTGCAACACGAGGAGAAGCTCCTCGTCTAGTTGTTCTAGAAATCTCTCCACGGACCTGCACTATCTTGGTACATGTCCTAGGATTTGATGAAGATCTACACCTGGGAGTAGCTGGCGTACATGTTCCAAGAACAGTACGTGTACAACTTGGACCTGGCACCCAAGTTGGAGGACCTCCGCCAACGTGAGAATGAGCCATTCAGTGGCTACGTCGGCAGGTGGAGGGCCCTGGCATCCCAAATCCATTGAGGAGGACTCTCTAGACGTGATTGTATGGGGTGCTCAGCCGTAACTGGCAGCACTCCTGTGCATTCAGTCATACTCGACCTTCTCCTAGTTAATCAAAGCCGGCAGCCACCTGGAGGGATTCCTGAAGTCGGGGAAATTCTCAACCCTTTCGTTTGGGGCCAACGCTAGGGGAAGCATCCGTCCTAGGCTGCCGGCCATAGGCGACAACACAGGGAACAACCGCGACTCCTGGAGGAACGACAACGCACGGCCATCTCCCGTGACAGTCGTGGCAGCTGCGCCACCGCCATACCAGCCATAACAGGTGTACGCCTTGACCCAGGAGTATCATCCACCGGCGATCACCCCGGTTCAGTAGTCGATCTACACCACCCGAGCAGCCCCAAACCAGCAGCCCTGGAGGCCTAAGGCTCCACCACAGGTAGCCACACCAGAGCCGCTGGCTCGCCGGCAATGGTAGGCAATGCCCCCGGTATCCTCTCAGCAAAGGAACCAGGGGCAAAATGGGGGTCAAACAGGCGTTAACCAACAATGCCCCGTCTAGCAGCAACCGCGGGAATCACGCTTGCCACCCCTACAGCCACAACAGCCGCGCGTAACAGAATATATGCCACTCTTGTAACCACTGAGCCAGGTGTTCCACAGGGCCCAAACATTGCTCACGCTCCCTCCTATCAGACCACCCCCGGTAGTTCTTCCCGCCTGGTACAACTCGCAGCAATACTACGAATATCACAGATCTACTGGCCACACAACTGACCATTGTCGGATGCTGAGACAGGCTATCCAGTGTCTCATCAACTCGGGAACCATCGAGCTTCAATAGCCTCCCATATCTCCCAAGCCGAGCCAGCAGACTTTACCGAATCATACGGGAAACTCCCAAGTGAACACTGTCTTCTTGGGTGCCCGAAGGCGACATTCGCTTGAGGGGTTTCGACATATGCAGTCGGTTTCTGCATGTCCAACTGAACGCGGACAAGGGACAAAAAGATCCCTCCCTTCTACACGATCGCTGGAAACCGGGATCCCCTGGCTGAACCCGGTCAACCTCATCCATCCGGCCAACCACCCACCGACGCTCGATGAGCTCCAGCCGTACTACCAGCAACTCCAGTCCTTCGTCCTCATAGTTAATAGCCACCAGAGGACGAGGAAGTCTTCATGACCTGCACCACAATAGACGCCGTCCCCGTCTTCAGGAAAACTCTTCATTCGGGTGGCGCCTGTGGTTGCCGCGTTAGTGGTACTAGCCGCCAGGACAACCGTACTGGCCGCTGAGACAACCGTCCCGGCCCAGCCCAAGGTGATTCTCTACTCACTAGCCGCCCCGGTCAGAGCGGCCATCCCAGTGGTGCCTCCAATCCCCAAGGCCTCAACGACCAATTTCACTTCCCCGGCCAGCACTCCAGCCAACATAGTCACGCCAACAACTACAACACCAGCACCCCTCCAAGCACGTCTAGCAAAGCAGCAGTTCTTACCCTTAACCGCGCCATCTGCTCTAGCCGCATCTACTTTCAAACAACATAAGGGCAAGGAGGTAGTCATCTCTCTAGCTCCCATCCCATTCTCACAATAGCCGTCCACATGTACGACTATAACTAGGTCCGGCCAGGTATATCAACCAAAGCCGTGCCATGGAGGGATCTCCATCCCGGGAGTACCAGGCCATACATCGACCGGCAGCTGTCCTCCTGCTCCACCGACTACCGCCTCATCAGTACCGACTGCCACCTCATCAGCACCAGCCGCCCAGTCACTGCCACCCCTGGATCTATCAATCTAGCTGCAGGGGATACGGGCGGATATCTCACTATGGGATCTACTCCGGTCCTCTATCGAGCACCGAGAAACCCTCCTCAAGGCACTACAGGTGGCAAAGGTGAACCAAGGTCTCGCTCCCGGGGCCATAGAAGGAATGGTGGCCACGGTGACAATCCCGTCCTTCGTCTATTTCTCATATTTGGACCTCTCACCGGCCGGGACCGACCATAACCTGTCCTTGTACATCCAGGTACAATACAAAGACCTCTACATCCCCATGGTCATGATCGACGATGGGTCCGGGCTAAACCTGTGCCCACTACAAGTCCTGCACAAGCTGGGGATTAAAGAACAAGATTTGCTCCCCACAACCTAGGTAATGAGAGGGTTCGACGGCACTCTTCATGAAGCCAAAGGTGAGGTTGTCCTTCCCCTCGTCATCGGACCAGCAGCCTTCGAGGTTCCCGTGCATGTGGTGGACATTCCCTCGAGCGACAATCTCATCCTGCGCTGCCCATTTCTCCACCAAAACTCCATCGTACCTTCCACTCTTCATAGGATGCTTAAGTTCCTGTGGAAAGGGGAGGTCATCGTCATACTGGTGGAAAATTATTACCACCCAGGACAATCCGTGGCTGTTGTAGCACCTTCCAGGTCGCAACAACCGATGCCGGAGCCGGCTGCCACCTCACCACCCGGTCTCCAGAACCCAGCCACCTTCGACTATTTGTCCAGGCGCATGGAACCTTGGGAGGACAACCTGCAGCCAGACTAGGAGCCAAAGGATGGTTTGCTGTGGTTGTTCAGAGAATCTCCGGTATGCACTAGGGATCCAACCCTTCCCCAATCTCCCTCGCCATCGCCAATCCTACAGGGAGGAACTTTGGAAACAGACGTTGCGTCCGATTGGTTTGTGCAAGGAAAGGGGATAGCAAGGTGTGATCCTTTCCCCTCTCCTTCCACCTAGCACCGCAACACCCACCTAATGACCAAGGTGGGGACACTCTAGGCTTGCAGGTCATCAACGTCAAGAGGCAAGCCTGTTGGCTTCCGGGCGACTCACGTCAGAACCTGCTCCTTCAACAACGGGGCTTGGCATCCCACGCACAAGTGTGCCGGTAGCTGCATCCTCAGTAGCCACCGACTTGGCAACCCAACCAAGTTAGTCGAGACTTGGCAATCATACCAAGTATCTTGCTCGGCACAGCGGACAACCGATCCTCCGGTCACCAATACGATCAGCCAGAAACCGTCAACTCTCGACAGGGGTGCCGCATCACGGAGTCGGGATAGCCAGCCTACTCAGTCTGGGCAACATCTTCCATAAGCAGAATACTGGCCAACATCATGGGGCAGAACTAGGGGCATTCTGCCCCTCCTCCGCCACGGTCACTCGAACGGGCGAACATGACTAGTCTACTGCACTTTCGTTTGAGACTCCATCAGGTTTCCGCCTCCTATCCACCTGGCAGCTAGTTCCTCCCACTGGGCAGAACTAGGGGCATTCTGCCCCTCACCCTCCTTGAACGCTTGGCAGCCAGAGCAGCAGATGGAGCCCGATGGCATGACACCTCAAGTAGATGGGTACGGCAAGTTCATTGCCGTCTCCTCCGAAGCATTCCCGAGGTTCACCACCACCTCGAACCAGCAGCCGGTCCACCTACCCGACACCCAGCCGGGAGACCATGGGCATCGCTCCCGCCAGGTTCATCATCCAGCACCCCTTCAGCTTGAGGGTCAACAAGCCGTAGAAGACCTTAATGATCCCCACTTGCAAAATCAAGAACTTGAAGAGGTAGGTCCATAGGTCCAACCGCTCGAGTCGACCGATATAACGTATACTGATGAAATCAAACTTGTAAACCTTGGGGATGAACAACATCGAAAAGAAACAAAAATTAGCAAAGAGGTACCTAAGCCCTACTGGCAACAACTCCTTGCACTCCTGCAAGAATTTGTGGAAGTGTTTGCATGGGATTATGAAGACATGCCCGATTTGGATGAACGAGTAGTGGTCCATTGACTACCCCTCAAACCGAGAGCCCGACCTATGAAGCAAAAAGCTCAAGGAATGAGATAGGAATGGGCCTAGAAGTTGAAGGAAGAAGTCCACAAATAGTTGAATGTCTGGTTCCTCCAGCCTGTCTTCTACCCGGAATGGGTAGCAAACATGGTACCCATCCCAAAGAAGGACGAGCGGGTACGCATGTGTGTCGACTATTGGGACCTCAACAAGGCTAGCCGCAAGGACGACTTCCCACTACCACACATAGATGTCTTGGTAGATGACGCCGCCAAGTACGGGGTGTATTCTTTCATGGACGGATTCTCCGGATACAACCAAATCCTCATGGCAGAGGAAGACAAGGAGAAGACCGCATTCACAACCCCTTGGGGCGTCTTTTGTTACAGGGTGATGCCATTCGGGCTCAAAAATGCTGGTGCTACTTACCAAAGAGCCATGACCACCCTCTTCCATGACATGATGCACAAAGAAGTCGAAGTCTACGTCGATGATATGGTAGTGAAGGTGCGCACTCATCAGCAGCACCTCAAGCACTTGAAAAGATTGTTTGAGCACCTAAAGAAGTACAAGCTCAGGTTAAACCCATCAAAATCAATGTTTGGGGCCACCACCAGAAAACTCCACAGTTTCATCATTAGCAAACAGGGAATTGAGGTAGATCCCGACAAGGCAAAGGCAATTTTAGACATGCCCCTCCCACAGACGGAATAGCAGATCCGAAGCTTATTGGGAAGGCTGCAATACATCGGGCACTTCATTTCACGCCTCACACCGACTTGTGAGCCCTTCTTCAAGTTGTTGAAGAAAAATGCCAGCTTCACATGGACAACAGAATGCCAAGTCGCCTTCGACAACATCAAGCGGCAGTTGTCTTGGCTGCCGGTTCTTGTGCCGCCTCATCTCGGGCGACCACTCTTCCTGTACATGTCGATCACGGCTTCTTCCATGGGTGCAGTGCTGGGCTAGCATGATACTATCAACAGAATTGAACAGGCCATATACTACCTCAGTAAAAAATTTACCAAGGTAGAGGAACGGTATGAGCTGATTGAAAAATACTATCTCTCGTTGGTTTGGATAGTGAAAAAGCAGTGACACTACCTGGTGGTCTATCCACTTTTGTTTCTTAGCCACCTAGATCCCCTGCGCTTCCTCTTTGACTAGCCAGCCTTGGTGGGCAGGTGCGTGAAATGGCAAATGCTCCTTGAAGAGTTCGACATCCGGTACGTATCCCAGAAATCCATGAAGGCCCAAGCCATGGCCGACCAGCTGGCACACCAGCCCTTGCCAGATTATCAGCCATTGGAGGATTCGTTCCCAGATGAGCCCATCTTCACCATTGACCAGCTGGAACCCCATACCCTGTACTTCGACGAAGCGATCAACACCAAAGGACATGGGATGGGGGTCATCCTAGTGGATCCCTAAGGATGGATGCTACCTGTAGCCAAATGGCTTCTCTTCACATGCTCACACAATGAGGCAGAGTACGAGGCTTGCGTCATGGGACTACGACTCGCACTAGAACTTCGGGTCACCCATCTGCGCGTGTTCGGCGACGCCATGCTGGTAATCTCTCAAACCCTCAACAGGTGGAAAACCCGAGACCCCAAGCTCCAGCCATACCAGGAGCTCGTACTATGATTAGCGAGCAACTTTTGGTTCATCCACTTCTAGCATGTCGGCCCCAAGCATAACCCTTATGTAGACGCTCTGGTCGTCCTAGCATCGTGGGTAACAGTCATGGAAGGTCAAAGCATAGCTATAGAAGTCACAACACTTCACCAGCTGGCCTACAGTGAGGACATCTACCACCTCACAGAAGTCCCCAAGCGGGTAGACATTAGACCCACAGCTCTGCATCTAGCTAGCCGCCCTAGAAACTGGCAGACAATCTATCAACACAGAGAACCGGCCCCGGTTGACGAACCAAGCAATATAGACCCCAAGTCCCTAGACGGTGATCTGGAGAACTCACAGCAAGAAGACCACCCCTGGTATTCAGACATACAAACCTTCCTAGAGACCGGAGAGTTCCCATCAGAAGCTACCACCCAAGATCGACGTACGCTGTCTAGGCTGGCAGCCGGCTACGTCTTCAACAGGGGACAACTCTACAAACGGTCTCACAACTAGACTATTCTCCAGTGTGTGACCCAGCCCGAGGCACGTTTGGTTATGTAGGAAATCCATGAAGGTGTTTGTGGATCCCACATGAATGGGATCCTCTTGGCGAAAAAGATCATGCTCCAAGGCTACTACTGGAGCATAATGGAGGCAGACTGAACCACTCACATCCGTCACTGTCACCAATGCTAGGTTCATGGAAATCTCATCCACGCGCCCCCCAAGGAACTATACAACATGGCTTCCCCATGGCCATTCTCCATGTGGGCCTTAGATGTGGTAGGCGAGATCAAGCCGACAGCCACCAATGAACACCAGTATATATTGGTGGCCATCGATTATTTCACCAGGTGGGTGGAAGCGGCTTCCTACAAAACAGTCACGGTAGCCGCCACTGAGAGGTTCTTGCATAACAACATTGTCACTTGGTATGGCATACCCTTCAAGGTGGTGACCGACAATGGCACCAACTTTACAGCCAAGCAGGTCACGGGCTACCTCGAGTGGTGCCATATCTGCCACCTAAGGGCATCCCCCTATAGGCCACAGATGAACGGAGCAGTCAAAGCGGCTAACAAGTCATTGGTCCGGATCCTCAAGATGATGGTCCAGACACACAAAGACTGGCACGACCACCTCCTCTACGCACTCTGGGCCTACCGAACATCCCTACAGACAGCCACCGGAGTGACACCATAGTCGCTGGTATATGAGTCCGAAGCAGTATTGCCAGTGGAGGTAGAGCTTCCATCCCTTCGCATCCTCAAGGAGGAAGCAGACTCTGATGACCAGTTGTATCCTCTCTTTCATCCGGCTATCACCCGGAAGCCCATGGGTTTCCACCGGCCCTGCCGGCGGATGGACCGAGGTATAGAGAATTGAAATGTGTTTGTGTGAGTGCATCACCACGTGGGGGAGATGGCTCGTTGAACGGGGTCGCCACCTTATTTTTGGGTAGAAAACAAGGAAAACCGGATGGGGAAGTGTCTTTCCACCATCGAAACGATAAAACCACAGGAATGACATAAAATTGTGTAACGATATGCGAAATGTGAGAGAACTGGATATAGGGCTCAGCTCAGGGTACTATTGAGGAAGGTGTTAGGCACCCCCAGACAGCCTGGGCAATCCCAGCCTCTCTCCAGCTCTAAAAATGGAAAACCACAACAGTCAGTCCGGCCACACATGGCCTCATCCTGGAAAACTTTCCAGGGCATCGGGAGGAATAACCTTATCCCTTCTGGTGAAAACAAGTGAGCGTCGACTAATACGAAGATTCACATGGGGTCCGATGATAAATGGGAGAGAGAAAGACACAATGGTCACCCCTACAGACCTCTCAGCCGGAGAGCTGAAGGTTGGGTGAGGCAGCCGGCTGGGCCACCAGATAGCCGGCTAAAGGTAGCGGCTACCGCGTCACATCCCCCCTCCCTGACTGGAGACAAGAATTCACGTTCCTACTTGGCCAAGGCCGACATGGATGCATGCCGGTGGCCTCATCTCGGAAGCTTCTTTGGGGCATCGGGAGGGCATCTTTGCTCCTCCCGGAAATTGGGAACCATCGGGTCGTACGTTCGTACACTCGAGCGGCCACCGCCGGCAAGGATGCATGCTGGTGGCGTCATCCTGGAAATCTTTCCGAGGCATCGAGAGGGTAGACTTACACCTCTTGGAAAAATTGGAACGGTCAAGTTGTACATGTTTGTACACTCGAACGGCCGTCGCTGGCAAGGATGCATGCCAGTGGCGTCATCCCAGAAATCTTTCTGGGGCATCAGGAGGGTAGACTTACACCTCCCAGAAAAATGGGAACCATCGAGTTGTACATGTTCGTACACCCGAACGGTCATCGCCGGCAAGGATGCAAGTTGGTGGCGTCATCCCGAAAATCTTTCTGGGGCATTGGGAGGGTAGACTTACACCTCCTGGAAAAACGGTGAAAGGACCCGATGGAAGGGTCACGACCGAATAGACTCGACCGTGCTGGGTGGATTCACTCGGCCTGGAGGGAGGCTGCCGGTACCTTTGGACGTGTCTCTAAAGGAATGATACCCGGGCACATCCTTCGACCTTTCCCTTGCATGGGAAAGGCCTAGCATGGTCATGGTTCGAGAAAAACATTATTAAATCATACGTAAATTGGTGAGGAAGGAAGGGCTTACCTACAGGGAATCATCGGTAGTGATCGAAAGTCCTCGCTCGAGTGCGACGAGAGGGCGTCGGGGCTCCGAGCGTCTCCTCTCCTTTAGAACCTCTAGCTGGCATCTTCTCCAAAGGGTGAAAGCGTGCCGTTATGGGTGGGGGGAGCCCTCTTTTTATAAGGGGTTACCTTCCTTCTTTGGGGGGACCCAAAGATGGAAGGCGGCGCATGTCTTGGTTCAATCACGCGGTCCGCTTGATTGATTGATTGCAAGATTTAAGTGAGTAAATCTCGTCGTATATCTCTAATTGATTCGCCTTACCTTTCTGGGTAGTTAACCGGCAGCCGCTACGTGGCAGGCGGATGCCAGTTAGTTCTACCTGGCTACCTCATGAAAGGGGAGTATGTTGGCTTAGTTGAGGGTTTTGGGGAGCCGGCTTCCAGATTTTTCTACTGGTTTTCCGACGGCGGGCCAGCTGGTCCCCCAATCCTTCTAACTAAGTAGGGGTTTTTAGGGAGCCGGCTGTCGGGTTTTTGTACCGATTTGCCGGTAGTAGGCCGTTTGATTCCCCAACCCTTCTGAACAATGTGGGTTTTAGGGGAGCCGGTTGCTGGGTTTTTGTATCGGTTTGCTGGCGGCAGGCCGGCTGGTTCCCCGAACCATCTACGCAAATGTGGGTTTTTGGGGAGCCGACTGCCGGGTCTTTGTACCGGTTTGCTGGCGGTGGGCCGGCTAGTTCCCCGAACCATCTGCTCAAATGTGGGTTTTTGGGGAGCCGACTGCTGGGTCTTTGTACGGGTTTGTCAGCGGTAGGCCAGCTAGTTCCCCGAACCATCTACACAAATGTGGGTTTTAGGGGAGCCGGCTACCGGGTCTTTGTACCGGTTTGCCAGCGGTGAGCCGGCTTGTTCCCCGAACCATCTGCGCAAATGTGGGTTTTGGGGAGCCGGTTGCCGGATTTTTGTACCGGCATGCCGGCGGCTGGCCGGTTGGCCCCCCCCTAAGTTCGTTTAAGCATGGGGTCAACAGAATGCCCCGCCCTAGGCGAGGTTGTATGACCTCGGTGGAAGGAAACCGACATCCTAGGGTTGAATGACCCTCCATGCGCGAATGGTAAGCCATGCAAGATTTCACACTTTGTGAATCATCTATCACTGGTTATAAAATAGAGTCAGACTTACACTCTCGGTTTCCTAACTAAGGGATGCTACTGGTGTTAGCTGGTTGGTTGTACGGAAACCACCTTGCGGGAGCCGGCAACTGGGAGGTGACGCGAAGGCTTCATGTGCCTGCTTTTTTGAAAGCTGCTGTCGATGTAGTGAATAGTCATGTTGTACTTTTGTGATTTTACCTTCTGGCGGCTGGTTATGCAGCAACCGCCTTGCGGGAGCCAGCAACCGGGAGGTGACGTGAAGGCTTCACGTGCTTGCTTTTTCGAAGGCTACTGTCGATGCAGTGAATAGTCATGTCGTACTTTTTGTGATTTTACCTTCTGGTCGGCTGGTTACGTGGTAGCCGCCTTGCGGGAGCCGGTAACCGGGAGGTGACATGAAAGGCTTCACATGCTTGTTGCAGCTTTTTCGATTTTTGTTCATCTTTTTCAGTTTCTGTGCAGCTTTCTCAATTCCCATGCAACTTTCTCGGTTTTCGTGCTACAATCGTACCATTTAAAGTTGTGAGGAATCATTTCAGCTTTCTCAATTTCTGTTCAATCGGTTTTTAAACCGGTTGCCACCTCGGCTGGCTGGAATCCGGGTGACGACTTTCCGATAAATAGGAGGTGAAGTCATTCAAAATTTCTTCATCTCCTCTTCTCGTTTCCATTCTTCACTGATCTCTTCTTCTCAATTTTCCTTCACCCTTCATCTTTCTTTTATCACCATGATGCCTCGCACAAAAAACATTATGGGTCATGTCCGGCGGCCGGCTTCTGGGGTCGTGCAACAATGGCTTGATCTTTTACCGCCAACGCTAAAGAATTTACTAGCGGAGGAGCTGGTTTGTCGTGATCGAGCTGAGTTTGCCCATTTGTCCGTCTTTTTCACATTTACTGACTATGGTTGCGACGCTTCTGCGGCCGATGCCATGTCCTGGTGGTGGCTGTCAGAACGACGACGAGACTCTGGTGCCTCCAGTTCTTGTCCTCCGGCGGGTGAGGCGGAAGGCGAGGCGTCGATGGGGGCCCCTCCCTAGAGTTCGCGATGTTGGATGCACCGAAAGATGATGGTGGACAGGCAACAACGCCTCCCTAGAACTTCGTCAGTGCCGTTGGAAGTCCCCGATGATGCGGCGTCGGATGCGGAGTTGGTCCGGCTGGCACTATTGTGGTACCACACCCCGACTGGCTCTGAGGAGGCGGCAGCTGATGGTGTTTCTCCCCCCGACACTGACCAGGAGCTGGCACTCTCCGTGGATGATCGCTTGTCCGTAAAGAGTGTTCTATATGGCAGGCTGGCTAGCTTCGACCAGTTACCGGAGGTGGAGCAGCTGTTTGCCATGCAGGGCCTGCTTCCTTTCGTCCGGGACTTCCGCCGGGTGGAGACTGTCCCCGATCTAGTGGTCGACATGTACTCCAACCTGTCGGAGGTGGAGTCACAACTTGTCCTGGGCCTCCAGTCTGGGCCGGTGGAGTTCTCCGACAGGCTCTTGTTTGAGGTGTTGGGCCTCTGCTTCATCGACTTGGACATCTTCTCCCCCCTTCCGAGCCTTCCCTGGAACATCGGCGACATCAACGCGGCAGTTGCTGTGGAAGCTGACCTCGACCAATGGGTTGTCAAGGTCCGGGACCTAAACCCCGTCGCCCACTATAAGCACTAAAATTGTGCTTCTTTTTATACTATTATTCATGTATTTTAGAGATTAAATGATAACAAATGCATGATCATAACCAAGATTTTATTATTTTAGCATTTGATTGATTATGCATAAAAATATGATTAAATAATAAAAAATGCACAATTTTACCATGTTATATGATTTAATGCTTATGGAAATGAATTCAACCTTCTTGAGATGAAATTTATTTACTTTTGTAGTTTTTTTTTTGAATGTTTTGTTGTGTTTGTTTTGAGTTTTGTAGGATAAATAAATGAAAATCAAGGATGGAGATCAATCCACACCTTAGGGTTTCCCTATAAAAAAACCCCCAAAAATCTCTTTTTCTCTCTCTTGGCCATTTTTGCTTGTGGGGGGCGCCATCTCTTCATGATTCCAGCTCCACGCCGCAGCCGCCGCCCCCTTCCATGTTCGTCGCGTCTGCCTCCTTCCACGCTGCCGCCCCTGCCCCCCCCTTCCATGTTCACCACTGCCGTCGTCCCTTCGCATCCCTTCCAAGCATCCGCCCCCTTCCACGCCTCCAGCACCGCCGCCGCCCCCTTCCATGTTCACATCCGCCGTTGCCCCTTCGTGTTCCCTTCCACGCATCCACCCCCTTCCATGCCTCCAGCATCGCCGCCTCCTTCCCTTCCATGCTTCTAGCACACATCTGCCCCCTTTCGCGTTTCCAGCATGCATCCGCCCCCTTCCACGCCTCCAACACCGCCGGCTCCTCCACCCTTCCACACCTCCAGCAGCCATTTCTCCTCCACCCATTCACCACTCAGGATTACAGCATGCCTCACCTCTCCATCCACGAGCAAAAAGGGTTCCACCACAAATCAAGATCTCTTCCAAGTCCAGCCCCATTTCCCATCTCCTTGTAGCACCACGAGCTTCCCTTTCACGTCCTCAAATCCTTCCATTGGAGCCTCCCATTAGGGCTTGGAATGTGAGCTTGAAGAGGAGAGGAAGGGGACATTAAGAGGAGGTGTTGTTGCTCTCCACACCGTAAATTCCAGCAGGTTGTAGTTGTGTCATCGTCCAGTGATTCTCCTTCCGTTGGAGCCTCTCA